>WYDI02025524.1:0-16934 GCA_009867235.2 Psittacus erithacus | reverse complement strand
TCTCCCCTCTGGCAGGTTAAAGCCATTCCCCTTGTCCTGTCCCTACAGGCCCTTGTCCAGAGCCCCTCTCCAGGTTTCCTGTAGCCCCTTTAGGTACCAGAGCTGCTCTAAGGTCTCCCCTTCAGGAGCCTTCTCTTGTCCAGGCTGCCCCAGCCCAGCTCTCTCAGCCTGGCTCTAGAGCAGAGCTGCTCCAGCCCTCACAGCATCTCCGTGGCCTCCTCTGGCCTCGCTCCAACAGCTCCACATCCCTCCTGTGCTGTTGCCCCAGAGCTGGATAAGGACTGCATGTGGGGGTCCCCAGAGAGCAGCAGAGGGGGAGAATCCCCTCCCTCGGCCAGTGCTGCTCGTGTCCTGGGGATGCACCCCAGCACACGGGGGAGTTCTGAGCTCAAGCGCACTCTGAAGCTGGGTCATGGGGAGCTTCTCGTTGACCAGCACCCCCAAGTCCTTCTCAGGGCTCCTTCATCCAGTCTCTGCCCAGCCTGTGTTTGTTCATCCACGCAAGCCTCCTGGCATTTTTGCCTGACTTCCTCTTTGTAGGCTCCTGAGCTTGAAGGAGCTGATCCTTAAATATTAACCAGCTTTCTTGGGCCCCTCTTCCTTCCAGGTACTCTACCAAGCACATCCCTGAAGAGGCTAAAGTCTGTTCTCCTGAAGTCCATGGTACATGAAGTACATGGAAGCTATTCCATATTTATTGTTACACTTCCTGTCTTTTTCTGAATTTGTTTCTTCTTGTGTTAACTTTGAAATGGAGGAAGTTCCAGAACTGTGCATGATGACCCAGTTATGAACAAACAGTGATTTCCCCCACACCCTGATACCTTTGTTCAAGATAGGCTTTTTTCCTTTTACATTCCCCGTGTTCAGGCTGTGGTTTGAAAAGTAATTATTGAACTAGTAGGTTTATGAAGCAGTCAAAGTGTGTCTTTCATGAGAGGTAATGATCATTTGGAGCCCAGCTGGTTTAGGGTTGTTTACTTCGTGTATGTGTATACCTTAAATTTCTACATCAAATTCTGCATGTCACTTAAACATCCATTTAGTCTTGAAGATCTGCAGCTCTCCACAGTTGGGCTGTGCCTTGACTATCCTAAATAACTTGAGAAATAGTTCCCAGCTGTCACATCTCTGATCACCTCATGGTTCTGACCTTTGTTGCTGCTGTTTATTGGTGTGTGGAACAGCATGTGTCCCAGCAGAGCTTCAGTGGCCATCGCCATCTCTGGGAGTAGACCATATTTATATTCTGTTTTCTTTGTTATTTACGTATGGCTTATCTAATATCGTCTCTCTTACTCCATGGCTGCTTTGTTTCCTTAAGCATGTTCAGAGAAGGACTTGATCTCTCCTTTGGAGACCTTGGCAAAGTGTATAAATTAGGTTTCCATTATCCATCTGCTTATTGATTCTTTCAAAGAACTTTCTTAGGCATGTGAGACAGAATCTCCCTTTACAGAAGCCGCATTGCTTGTCCTCCCCTACCACCCTGATATCATATTGATTAATACAATATTGGGATGGAAAATATTCCTGTTGCAGATAAATGCATATCTGACACTTGATCACAGGCACGGGAGTTCCACACAGGGATTTTCTTTGCTCTGAGGGGCACTGGCTGTCCTGATGTATGCCCATCTCTGACAAGGTGCCCTGATTGCTCCTTTCACTGTTTAATACAGCTACATGTATTACTGTGAATGTAAGTGTTGCTGTTAGCTATTGACAGCTCCAAGGTAAATGGAGGCAAATAAGAGGCGCATTTAAGGATAATAAACTAAAGAACTTCACTGCATTTTGTATCTGTTAAAATATTTCTTTTAGGCTGTTGGAGTTCTGACTTCTTTGGGTGAGGTACAGGATCTGAATGCTTGAAATTGACAGCACATTATTATTTTCACTCCATTGTGTTTCTTTCATTTGAATGAAATGCTAACATTCTCTTACTGTACTTAAGGGCTAAATATAAATTATTCTACTCATAAAATAATTTTGAAGTAGAATATGCCAGGAGAAGGTAACATCAAATGTAGTGATAACCACTGTCGTCATTTTACCTTCTCTGGTCCTGGAATGAAAATCTCATTATTGAGATGTATCTGTTTTCTTATTTCTGATGTTTTTTTGGTGATAAGACTTTTGCAGCCATGGGAATGTGGTGAGTCAAGGTCTTCTGGTGTAATTGTTTTGTAACTATTCTTCTTAACAGAACTTTCCTTGTAATGTTTCATTATCTTGCAATTACAAGATGACTCTTACTGTTGGAATCTCCCAGGTAAGCCCTGCAGAGGTTGCTTTTGGTAAGGGACATGGTTTGTAACTGCATAGCAGACTTCATTAGCTGCTGGTGGGAAAAGAAGTGTATCTGTTCTCTCCAGTCCTAACTGCTTGTGAACTGTTTTATGGAGCCAAATGGGCAGGAAACTGGTTATGACAGAAAATTTTGGTTTTAAAGAGTTCTTTTAAGAGGCTTTATTTCATTGGGTCAGCTCGTTGCCACTCATCAGCAGTGTTGTTCCGCCCTCACCTCAACACAAAAAACACCCCTTTAGGCAGCGCTTCCCTGAGTAATTTTTCCTGCATCTTTTAACTATGTTGTTGCTTTACAAAACAGATGCTAAAGCGTGGCCAGTGAAACAATTAGTGCCATTTTTAATTGCTCTCCATTTGAACTATAGAATATTATCACAGGGGACATATTCTGAACCTGAGTAGAAATCTTAAAGAGTGAGGGTTCCCCCTTTATGTGTTTCTTCATTTAAATGAGTTAAATGGGTTTTTCTACCAATTTCCTTTTTTCTGCACAATCCTTTTGTAACTTACATTGTGTTTTATCATGATGGTAACTGCCAAGTGATGTGCCTGTCCTTTTCTCTGCCCACAAGCTTTTTAATGTTGTTTTCCCACCCTGTCCTGTTGAGGAGGAGTGATAGAGTGGGCTTCTGGTGGCTAGCCAAGGTCAACCCACCACATAAAGTCTGTGAGCCCTGTAGTCTCTTTGATTTCATGTGCAGATTTTAAAGTACTTGCAAAACTGGATGAAGTTTTGACTTAGGCTGTGCAACACTGAATTTTTGCTAGGATGCCCTGACCCTGCTCTACAAGAGGTATACAAAGAGGTTTCTTTGGCAGCTTCTTAATCCTCAGAATTGCCACCCTTGAGTTTTAGAGCATCAGTAGTGTTAACTCCTTATTTACAAAGGACCAGAAATGGATTCGTGGGCCGTTAGCAGTATACAGATTTAAAGATGGTCCCTGAGTAACTTTGCTCTTGAACCACAGCTCTAGAAAAGAATGGCTTAATAATGTCTGTGTCAATTGGACAGTGTTTATTATCTGCTTCCTGATTTCAACAGCATGTATTCTTAATTAGGTGCCTTAGTTAGCTTGTAGCCCTTAGATAACTCATAGCAACCAAAAATAAGCAGCATTCAGCCTGTTGAGGAAATCATTCTGGGAGCCTTTAGGAGGTGAGATGTTGAGTGTGAACTGCTTTGCAAAACCTGAGGGGTTTTTAAACAAAAAATACCCTCTGTCTTTCTGGAAGAGGAGGTGAAATGCTTGTTCTGGCTCTTGTCTTCTGACAAGGGGCACACACGTTGGAAACTTGATAAAATTAAAAGCATCCATCTATAAGCTTACTTTTATTTGAAGGTAATAAAATCTTTTAGCAGATTAATTCCAGTCTTGAAGAGTGGGAGACTTCTGTGTTTTAATTTTAGCTTTGGCATGGGCAGTTTAGAGCATCCTTGAAAGTATGTCAGAGCTTTGCTTTGTTACCTGTAGAACTGTCCTGATACAAGCTTGCCAGGACATAACATAATAGCTTGCTGCCACGGATTAGTACTCAGTTGTATCTTTGTCCCTCTATTGGCCTTTCTCGCTTTGTGGATTGTCTGGTGAGGACTTAAACAAGCTGCTTTATTTTGCTAGCAAGGAACAAGAGGCAGTTCCTGGACAGGGGAGTGGGGTGTGGAATCAAAATGCAGCATCAGCGAGTTAAAGCAACAACTTTAGGGGCCTGGTAAGCCACAGAACTGGTTCTAAAAAGGAGAAACTTCGGGAAATGGTCTTGGAAGGAGCCTTCAACTCTTTCAGCCTTTCCGCAGCTGACCGTGCTTGTGACATAGGTGTTAGGATCACAGAGAGAAGTAGGTCTCAGATGTGATTCAAAAGATTTGACCACAGGAACTAGTCTGTTCTAAGCAGTAACATCCTTTTAATGGGATTGAAACGGTATAAAGTTGTTTAAGGCTGGTGAAGTAGAGTAAAGCATAGACTGGAGAGCAGTGCTGTATCTGATTGGAATGAGATTTAACAATATATGTAGCCAGTCTCAAAGAGTTCCCCTTTATATTTTAAAAATGCTTGTTTTTAAAGAGTGCTTGCAAAGTTACTAGAATTATGTTTTAAAGTGCTTTTTTATCTGCTAAATCTTAAGTGCAGTTAATGCAAGCTCTTTCTACGCAGGTAAATGTTTAGTAACTTAGAGTTAAGATCTGTTAATAGATACTTAATGCATAATATTGGCCTTTTTAATAGGAATCTTTGGAATAGGTTAACACTACTTGTTGCTAATGCATGCTGATCTGCTTAATGGAAATATTCTAAAGTGAATGTATTTGATGGAAAGAAAACTTTAGATGTATTTATTATTGGACAAAGACATGGGATGTTTTTGGAATGTGATCCTGTGCCTTTCGCTAAGCATGGTGTTTATTGCTGACAGAAATCATCCAGCTTAATTCTCTTATAGAGAGTTCTGTGGCTGTCATGTAGTTTGGCTGTGTCATGTGCATGCTTCACACCACATAAAGCCTTAATGACTTGTTTCAGGTTTAATCCAATACTAGTAAGAAACAGGATTTGAGGTCTTACACAAAGCTGGGAGGAAGCAGCTGCCCGTTTCCTGTTTCAGTTCTTGATACGTGAAGAATCAGCAGAGGGGAATGATTTGATTTTTTCTTAATCATGAGTGAACAAGATTATGAAGAAAGTGGGACAAATCCAAGTGAGTCTTTCTAAAAGCCAACACCATGGTTCTAATGACTCTTCTACTGAAATAGCAGGTTCTGTACTTCCAGCTGTATTATGGAGAATTTATAGAGTTTATGTAGTGTGTTCTCATTAGAAGTAGGCTGTGCTTGATTATAATAGTAGCCTAAGTAAAGAAAAACTAAAATTTAGTGATGCTGATAAGGTGATAGATGCAATATTAGAATCCTCCATTATATAAAGAGGTTTACAAGGAGCTTCAATATACCTCGTTCTGCTTTTCACGATAACTTACATCAATTGTGCTAGTCATTGATAAAAGTAATGCAAGAAATTGCTGGTGTAGTGAATATTTAGACATTTCTTTACTAAAAAGCCAAAACCACAACTGAAACAAATAACCTGTGACTTTGAAGCAGATTGGACTGTGTTAAATCCATCTGGCGCAGAAACTGGGAGGCAAGATGTGCTCAAGCAAGGTTACCAAAACCTCTTCATAATTTGAATCAAAGCAATGTAGTGGCTGTAGAAGACTTGAGTTTGTCAGAGCTCTGAAGAATACTTCTATGTTTTTTGATTAGGAATGTTAAGAAATCAAATTTTGAAGGTTGTCTGCGTGTAGTTGCCTGCCAATGGAGAATCTGGACATCCAGATAAATATGCATGATGGAAAAGATAGAATTACTGGGTTTGCCACAGGTGGCTTTCTGGGAGGTGGCACTTCTGTCCGTCAGCTTTAGTGGCTTCTAAGTTTCATATATTTTCACCCGTAAAAGTTTACTTACATTGACAGAAAATGCTTGTTTACCCTTGTGCAAACAGGATCTTATCTTTCTGTTCTCAGTTTGTAGTGGTTTGTTCTTAATGTGACTGAATACTGACTTAATGAAAATGTTACCATAGTTCTTATTTGAAACCGTTATTTTTCGCCAGTATCTGGCTAACCAGAGCCTCCTTCAGGGTGCATGGACTGTGACTAAGAGCTGCCCTTTGGAAGCTACGAAAGGTTAGGACTTCTTTAGATGAGAGCATATGAAGTTAGGCATTTCTAGTGGGAAGCAAACCTCTACTTTTACATGTTTAGAGAACAGCTATGCCTTATAGCCAAACTATCTTATTTCAGGCCATGTGGTGCAAAAGTTTGAGGTCATTCTCACTTCTTTGAAAACAACGTGCATTGTTTTGCCATATAAAAAGAATCTGCTTTCATTTTTCAGGTAGATGTTAAACTCTTACAGCATGACAAGAGACATAGATAGATGCTTGTTTTTTTGGACAAAATGTGTTTGAATACAAAGGGAAATAAGAGCTCTTCTTGAATGTGTACAATAATGACAAACATTGTGTGGGACAGCGAGGAAGCAGTGAATCTGGAAAGGATTTAGGGGTCAGACTGGAATAGAGTAGCATGATCTTGGTTTAATGCTCTGGTAAACAGGGCTAGCTTGATCCTTGGAGTAGAGAGGTGATGATTATACTGCTGTAAATAGCATGATTGAGACTGGTGTTAGAAGGCTGTATCTGGTTTTTAGAGCTTGAAGTTTTAACATTTTTATTTTCCTAACTTAAAACTGGAGAGAATGTTTTCACAGAAATAAAGGTTAGGAAAATGTTTTATGAACCCAGCTGGTTTAGCTTTTGAAAAGGAAGCTGGAGTTGATTTAATGAGTATAGTTACCTTCACAGATAGGAAATACAAAGTGTGAGTATTTAAATCTGGAAGGTGTACTAGGATGTTACAGTTAAAAGCTTCAAAAGAGCTGAATTGAAATAGAAATAAGGAGCAATTTGTTTCAGATTTTTCCAGTAATTAAAACCCCCTTAATCTTTATAGAGAAAAATTGATAGCATTTTTTCTTCTTCCAGTTCTGAAAGCATCAAGAAATACACTGGTCAAATATCACTGTGGTTTTCTTTTTTAAGTTATAGAGCATAATGCAGAAATGAAAATTCAGAATTTTTGCAACCTGTGGAAACACAGGAAATCAGATTAGGTGCTGTAATATTTTTGTCCTTAATCTTTTGAATGGGCATCCTCGTGCAAATTTAGGATTACTTAAACGATCGTTTCCTCCTTCTACCCCAGGCCTTGCTCTGCCACTTTCCCTAAGGCAAGACACCTGTAACATGTTATTGTCATACTCTATCTCTTTTGATGGGCAGGGGACAGGAAAGGGGGAAAACCAACCACTATAGTTCTATGATGTAGTAATCCTGGTGTCAATGCTAAGGAAGTGTTTTTGCTTACACTGTTTGCTCATTCCTACATTGATGGTGTCTTTAGTGACAGCACAAGCATTTGTGTAGTGAGTGCAAACTGGTCTTGGTTAAAAGCAGCAAGAATAAAAACGAAAGCAAAACGACTCTCTCCCAGCTCAGCGTTAGGCACACCCCACTTGCATTTGTAATAGTTCTGTTTTAGTTCTCTGTGTGAGGAGAAGTGTGGTATAGGGATGCAAATGGGTTTGTGATAACTCATGATGATTACACTGCATTGTCAGTTAGGGGCGAGGGTGTATGACAGTGCACATTGTGGTCATCGGTATGAACACTCCGAGTATTACTTCCTGTACTTGAGACAGTGTCTCCTACCTTCTCTGCTTGCAGCTGGGTATCTCAGGTGGAAAAGGAAATGTAATTTGTTGCAGTTAGTTTCTGTGTAAATACCGCTACACCCATCACAGTACTAGAGCATCTGTAGAGATCAAGGGTGGGAATCACTGCATGTCTCATCAGTGCAGAAAGTACCAGACAGGCTTCTAGAAGGGGTATATTAGTTTGGGCTTCAGTTTGTCGCTGGTCCATAAGTAAGCGCAGAATGGATTTCACAAGATGAAATACTGGCTCGGATGGATTAGTAATCTAGTCCAGATTTAAGATTTTTGCTTGTAAACCTTCATAAGCTGAATTACTTTCAGAAATCAAGCAATACTGAGTATAGATTGTTGAGTGTTTTAACTGCAGCAGCTTTAACTGGGTTAAAAGACACGTGCAGCTTAGAGCAATGTCTAAAACTACATTGTAAGTGATTGTTTTTATTGTGTGTTTAACTGACCTCCGCACCTCAGAAGAGTTTGAGTTGACTCAGTTTTGAAGAAGCCTGCAGGGAAAAGTGATTTGCTTGGCAAGCACTGGAACAGGCCACCCAGGGAAGTGGTTAAATACCTGCTGGGATGAGTCACCATCCCTGCAGGTAAAAGACTGCAGATGTGGGCTTAGTGACATGGGTTAGGGGTGGACTTAGCAGTGCTGGGGAATGGTTGGACTCTGTGATCTTAAAGGTCTTTTCCAACCTAAATGATTCTGTGATTTGATTATCTTAAAGCTTCCTCATAGGACTCAAGGGAATAGGGTTAAAACATAAAGCTGTAAATGGCTTGGGACTTACTAGTGGAAAGAAGTACTTGTTTTTACATTCCGTCTTACCTCAGTGCAAGCAACTGAAATAGCTTTTCCTGTTTGTTCCATTTCACTTCATGCACTAGAGATTGTATTTACTGCAGTTGTGAAAAGTGTAAGTCATGTCTCTTTTTAGTTCTGGTTTTTCTAATGATTCCCTTCCTTGAAGAAGGGATGAGGTAAAGATTGGGATAGTAGCTTATTTCATTAACCTCGCCATAGTGTGTTGAGGTCCAGAAACTAGTTCTTTCTGCTGGATGGTGTAATACAGCTCAATTTGAGTTATGTGTTTGTAAGGCTTACTGTGTTTCTAAGCATATTAAATAAACTTCCTCCTAAAGGTGCTGGGTTTTGAATTTACAGTCAATATGATTTTGTTGACAGCAATGCTGAAGACTCAGAGGAGCTCGTTCAGAGGTCTTCATAGTTGTAGGATTAGTAAACAGACTGCAGATGAGAGAATGCTTGTCACTACATTTTTGTGGTCACTTTTTCAGCATTGATTCTCTTTCAGAATAGAACTGAAGTAGATAATGCTGATTATGTCAAATACTATAAACATTCACTAGCAAATGCTTACAAAATACAGAGGCAACTGTATTAAAGAAACAGGAGACTTCTGTGGAGTCAGGTAGTGGCAGGCTGTTTTGAAGACTAGCATTAAAAAGCTTCAACATAAGTGAACTATTGGTTGGAAACACTGAAAAAAGATGCGAAGGAAAGGAAACCAAGGTCTGTGTTTTTTCTGTTCGAAGTCTCTTAGGTGCATTTGACAAGATTTGTTTGTTAGAAACACTGTGCTCTGAGCTTTTCCCATGAAGCAAAGCCGGGTAACTGTTTAGAATTACGAAGAAAGTCTTCAATATTCTCCTACCTACAATTTAAAATACTTAATGTACAGTGCTAAGATGCTGATTATTACCTCCAGAACTGGTAAGACCAAGCTATATTCCTTAACCTCACCACTGTGAGTACTGATTCACATTATTCATTTGGTTACCCTTTCGATGTTTTGATGAGTGTAATAATACCCACTGAAGGAGTAACTCTGGTGACGTTACACTCTGCGGGAACACAAAACAGTACTTGAAATTCCCCAGCTTGCTTTTTGAAGAGTAATCCTTTCTGAAGAGTTTGGAAGTACCCTGAAAGGAGTACTAATGTGTAACTAGTAAGTACAGCTACCAGCTGTCAATAGGTGAGAAAGTCAATAGAAGTGTGGGCTGAGCAAGACAAGTATCAAGCGACCTTGTTTGTATTTTAACTTAGGAATGTGCCTTTTAATGAATGCTTTGTAAAAGCTTTGCAAAAATAACATGGTTGTTTCGAGGAATGGAGCTAAAAGAAAAACGAGATTCCAAAAACCTTGGGAAGAAAGTGCATTGTCTTAACCAGGAGTTCTAGTACTTGTAAGCTTTAGCAAGACAAGAAGGATCAGCATGTATTTACTTGGGCTCAGAGTCGCATTTTGTTGTCTATAGGAAAGCTAAGCAAACCTTTCTCTAAGTATGATGAAGCTTATTTAAAGGATAAATTCCAATTTCTCAGCCAATTTTGTGTCAAACCAGTATGTCCCATGCACTGTGAAACATCTGGAGGTGCTGTTCAGTGAGGGAGATTTTTTTGTGTTTACAGTACTCCTTCTGCTGGCCTTGTATTAAGCATTGTTGAAGGAAGGGGACCTAGCCAGGCGGTAAGACTTGAAGCAATGGGGACCAATAATAAACTGTAGGGAAACAGAAAGTGAAAGCTGGGGGGGGATATGGATAATAGGAGATACACTGGGTAAGAACAGTATTTGTGGATGAATTCATCAGCAGGTCTTCTCAAGATTGTAGAATTGATTCTAGAGCCCTAATGGATGATGGCTATGTTTTGAGTCTCTCATGATAGCGTGTGGCTTCTGTGTCACGGTACCAGTAGTATAGTGATACTATGGAGAGTCGCTTGGACAAGAGACCTCAGAGAGTGATAGGAAATCCATCAGGGATGTATTCACTCATCTGCTTGAGGGACCAATACCTATTTCTGTGTTAATTCTGTGTTTCTGTATTAATTGCAACCAAGAGATTTTGTTCTGAGGCTTGTGTCTATGTTTGCAAGAGTTTTGTTCTGGGACTTCATGCCGAGAGAAGTGTCCTGGAGAGGCAGAGTGGAGGACACAGGGAGAAGAACCCAACTTATTCTTCAGCTGTCCCTTAATTCTGTAGTGAAGAGCCTGTCTAAGTGCTATTGCTGTAGCTTGTGAATGTAAGGGCAAAAGTACAGGCAGGCAAAGTGGCATAGGCAAGGGCCTGAGACTGGAAATGCCAATGTTGTGACAGTATTGACAGGTAATAGCTTTTGTATTGCTTAGACTGGAAGGCAGTTTAAGTGATGCTGTATTTTTTGAGAGCTGGTTCAGAGGTCAGGGGAGATACAGTTTAATGAGCCTGATATTTAGCTAAAGAACAGAATAAATACAGCATGTCATGGAAGAGTCCCCACAACCTTTACAGAAGAATTCATTTTACATTGTTTTTTTCATACATTCCTGTCTCAAGTACTGGAGTGTTTTTGAGGGAGTCAGTAAAGTAACGAAAAAGTAGGTTGAAGGTTTTTTGTTGTTGTTGCCCTGAAAGTTTATGTGAAGTTCTATTATTAAGTGCTTTGAAGCGAACTAGAAATGTAAACCAAGATGAGGAAGGGGAGAGATCAGTATATGTATTAAAGTCCACATGTTCGGGACATGGTGTTTGGCAGCCACCTCGAGTGTTATCTTGAACCAGCATCTTCTGACTATTCCTTCTATGGTCTAGATTGTCTTATAATAATTTTTATTCCCTTTTGTTTCAAATTGTTGCACTTTTTCTACCAGGGGATGGGATTGCCAAGGAAAATAGTCCATTTATTAACAATGCAGAGGTGGACAGAGGAAACATGTATGAAGGAAAGAATATGGCTCTCTTTGAGGTAAGTTAAAATACCCCCGAAATGAATTTCACCTTTGAGGCTCTGGTAGTAAGATGTAAACAAGCAAACCCCTGTTTTCTTTCTTTCTCTCTTGAAATGTAGTGGGGGAAAGATCAACTTTAATAACTCTTCAGTAGTTTGGTACCTGCTCATATTCCATTTCAGTGGATTCGAATGATGTAATGAAACAAAGTGTTAAGAATCTTTTTCCTTGCCTATATCTGTATAGGCAAGAACAGTAAGTTTTGATATGTACTGATGTGAAAATATGCAATCAGCCTTCTTGCATTTAAACTTCTTGGGTTAGGATCTAGAAATTGTTGCTAGAGAAAGCTGTTATTGGCTTTAACAAAGCAGTATCCAGTTTTAAAAGGATTACCAAATATATTACATTGAACAGGGGAAATACAGACTTCTCTTAGAGCAACAAAACTATAAAAGAAATTGCGATAGGCCATGACTTAGTTATATTGTACAATTACATTGTGGAGCGTACCATAGCTATTTCTACTTCGTAATATAAACTTTATACTGCAAGTTTTATACCAGTTTCATTCACTAAATGATTACAGTCATTTACAGGGGGAAAAAAATAAATGTATTGATATGGTACATTTAAGTGCCACTTTTATAATGAAATAGTGCATGTAGTAAAGTTTAACCTAAGCTGTTCTGCTGTAGCAGCATCAGCTGGTCTTGATTTGTGTGGGCTGTTAATGATAAACAAGGTTCTTCTAACAGTTCTCATAGCCATCTTGCTGTTGCATTCTACCCACTATTTTTTTGTCATCCTCTTATGCTCCTTTCAGATATCTTTGCACATAGGATATGATCTTTCAGTTCCATCCTGCATCACCCAAATAATGTATTTTTACTATTTTTGCTAAGTTTTAGAGAAGATTGTGGTAAGGATCAAAGTAATGTTGGTCATTCATTGTCCCTTTGCTATGTATGCAATGTCATACTAATTTTTTTTGACAGAAACCATGGTAGTGGAGTTTTGTCAGTGAATTTCTCTCCTTCAAGCTCTATTCCATAAATCAGCATCCACATCTTGTTGAAATTGGCCATAGCTGCTTTTTGTCCCTAATCTCCTTTGAATATATGTTTGCATCAGTTATTTGAATAGCAGTTGACATGTAAATTCTCAGCTGATGCTATACCGATGACTATCCTTTACGTATCTGAGTTTTTACACTATACTGTTACAGTACTGTCTTGAAAGCCTTCCAGTGATTTCGTCACCGCTGCTGTTGTAGTGGTAAATCGTTTTGGTAGTACATAGGTTTCACAGTATGTTTCCTGCAATCTTATGTTTCCAGCTAACTTGAGTTTGAACTTTTGTATGAACTGTTACAAAGAAGTTTGGCTATTATCACCATGACTATCAACACCTCATGCCTCAGGCAGAGATGCTTTAGTTCTGGTCCTTCTGTTTGCAATTCCGAACTCATCTTCCTTACAATATTTGATTTTGTGTGCTTGATTGCTGTCTCTGGTTCTGCTTTTCTTGGAATCCTTATATTGTAAATGCTTCTTCTGGATTTTAATATTTGTTTCAGCATGTGGGGTTTTTTTTTGTAGGAGATATTTGGCTAAAGAAAGATGACTAATATTTCATATGTGCCGTGACCTATGCTATGCATCTATGCCTGTATTTTTCAACAGATGAATATTTTGGAAGTAGTATGCATGGTTTAAGATAAAATACAACAAAAGACTGTAACAGTAGGCTGGAGAATGGTCACTGAGTATCTTGGTGCTTGAGAAAATCATTTGAGGCCATTCTTTAGATACAAGGAAGATGCTGGAAAAAACACCCTTATGACTGTACCCTGCCAGTATAATCCCCTAAAAACTGCACAGTGATAGGAACAGACTTATAATTAACTGTGGCCCTTCTGTAGATTTGCCTTTATATTCCAGCTGTACAAGCTGCATATTATAGAATAAAAAGGTGAAGTAAATATTGCATGATGGCCACATAGTGTTACAACTTCTAGGGAGATTTAGAACTCTTGTTGGTTGGGAACTGACTGGTATTTTGCCATGCTAATTTTTGGGGTTGGGTGAATTATGGCTGACCTGTTGAGTATGTGTTTGATGTAGTATCAAAAATCATGACTTTTTAAAAACTGTTTAATACATGCATTATTCTTAAAATCCCAACAGGAAGAAATGGACAGTAATCCCATGGTGTCATCTCTTCTTAATAAACTAGCAAACTACACTAATTTAACTCAAGGTGTGGTGGAACATGAAGCAGATGAAGACAGCAAGCGAAAGGAAATCAAGGTATTGAAACTTCTAATATGTTGTGCAGGTGAAGCTAGCCACAGAGAAAAGCATTTTTTTAACCTAAAAAGCAAATAATGTGACTGCCTGAAAACAGGAGCAAGATTTGCAATATTGTATTTAAAATGCAAACGTTTGCTTCAATTTAGTTTTTAGGTTTTAGGACTTGTGTTAATTCAGTTGTTCCTATTGGCATGGTTTAGCAAGACCTTGCTGCAAAAGTTCTGGGTAAAATGTGTGCAAAGCTAGGACCTGAAACATGCAATCCACCCAGTTTCCTCTTCCTTTCTTTTCTTCTTCATTCTCTCCTTGTATGAGCATCAGTACCTTCTATCTGCCTGTAGTGAGCATACAATATGTTGTGGGGCTTTTTTGAGCTGGCTTATTACTACAGTGTAGTTGGCTGGGTTTTTACCTTAAGCTGAAATTTATGGAAAACTTGAGATAAAACAGGTCACTCTTTTAAATCCATAAGCATATTTGTTCCCGTTAACATGGTAGCCTTTTCCCAAGTAGCTCTCTTGTTTCTGTGTGTCGGTCGGAGTAAGTATTTTTAAAACTAAGTGGATATGTTCCAAGAAAACATTTGGTTGTATGATATTTATGATATGATATTTATCATGGGGATGGGGTGGGGGGAGATGAGCACGTAGCAGAAGAGACAGATATGAAAAGGTGCTTGAAAGTAAGGTTAGAACTGGAGCTCATTTGACTGGAAGAGAGAGTTATGGTATGTTACCTGAATGTTTGCAGTACAACTGTTTGCATTAGGATTTGACTCATATAGGAATTTGATACAAGGACAATGGGAAAGGGTGAGGAATAAAGTCCAGGTGTTTTAGCTTTTTGCTTCTCTTGTTTGTTTGTGTGTGGAGTTTCTTTTTGTTTGTCTCACTGTGCTTGTTCTGTAGTAGTTGCTCTCATCTGAAGATACAGAGAAAACCAACACCGATCTACTCTCACTTTCCTTAGTGTGATCCCTGTCCTCTTTCCGGCTGTTATGCTGAGGTTTTTGTTAGTGCAGCAGTGTTAGAACCGCCTGGCCAAATGAATGCTTGGTCTCCTTTGAGCCCCACCTGGTGGCCTGAAAACACGATTTCTATGCACTTATTTCTTCAGTTTTGATTTAAGAAGAGCTTGCGTATCTGGAAACCTACTGTGTATAACTATTGCTTCTAAGTTGAGTATTTTGAGACCTGATTTCTATAGAAGGCTGGAGCTTTAATGATGAAGCTTGAATGCTTTTGGATGTGCCTTCGCCCATGGTGACCACCAGCAAATAAAAAGTAGAAATATACTATGTTATGGCAGGTCTTTCTTTAAGAATTATAAACACTGAGTGTTGAATATCATTTTGTGGCTCAGTTACAGGGCAGGCAGGGCAACTGGTGATTCACTTTTTGCAGACTGTATTTGGTCTGCAGTAAACTTCTCTTCAATGTTAGTCCGTAACTGGTGTTTCAGAAGAAAGCTTGTAAAGCTTTGAAATCAACAGATGAAGAAGCATCCTACCCCATCAAGGTTTCATCCTAATTCCTATGGAATGAGGGGGTTTGCTATCGCAAGTAGTTTTCTGTCTTTTCAGAAATCTTTCTGCATAAATAGCCTGTGAATATTTGCAAAGTTGAAGACTCTTGAGGCTACCATTCAATTTCACTTGGCGTTTGTTCATGGGGCACCTGATAAGTGTTTGCAGAAAAAAGTGCTTATGGACTTAAATTGTTTAGTGCAGAGGAATTCATTTTCTGACTTAATTTCCAGGTTCCACGTATGGGCACTTTTATTGGTGTGTACCTGCCCTGTTTGCAGAACATCTTGGGAGTCATCCTTTTCCTACGTTTAACCTGGATTGTGGGAACAGCTGGAGTTCTTGAGTCTTTCATCATTGTGTTCATGTGTTGTGCTTGTGTGAGTTAACCTTTCCTTTTACTATTGGCAAAATCGTCTGTTACCAGAATCCGTCTCTGCTTTCTCATGTATATTAGTAGCAGAGAACGATTTCTTCATAATGATTAAGTATCAGTGCAATTGAGAGACATGAAAGATACATATATATGTGTGTGTGTATATACACACATATATTTATGCGCTGTCACTTGTCATTCTAGCCTATATGGAGCTCCTTTTGAGTTGGTCACAGTAATCTTTTATTTGAAGTGTATTATATGGATTTTAGTAAATCAGCTTTATCAAATATTTCATGATTTACATTGAGATCTGAACTGTTCTGCTTTTCACAACTCCAGAACAAACCTTAATAGAAACTGTAAATCAATCCACAGCATTAAGTCCAGAAATTAATATTGTAAAGTTATACCACTATTAGGTGATTTGTCATAACAGGGGCACTTGATCAATTGTCACTACTACTTAATTGGAATAATGAACATGTTATTTAAAGTATATTCAGTAGTCTGTATTCTTCCAGTTCTTTGTAAAGATTGTCTCAACCATCTAAACTGACTGAATCTTCTACTGAAAAATTGAGTACTTCATTTACAGGGATAACCCTAACAAAAGGCATGATAATTTTTGGTTGCTGTAATATCTTAATATATATAAAAATCCTAGTTTCATTTATCACTTTGTCTTGCTCCATCATTCAAAAAACTCTCTGTATTTTAAATACTCTCTATTTCATCTTTCTACAGACTATGCTAACTGCAATTTCAATGAGTGCAATAGCAACAAATGGTGTAGTTCCAGGTAATGAAGAATTTTATCTTAAATGGTGAATGGTCAAATGATGGAAGTTTTAAAGCTGGGATGGGAGATTACTATAGTTCAAGATACCAGAAGTAATGCTGCTTTGTCAGGTGCATGTTTTCTTTTAACTGATATTTATAAATGCAGTCTTTTAGATATATCTTCTAGGAATTATGGACTGTAGCACATTTTTGTCATCAAGCATTTGATTCTGCTTGAATGAAAGTTAAGATGTTGTAACTTGAACTGATGGAGACTGGTGTTCGTGCAAAGTGGATGTCTTCACAAATTTCATAGAATGGTTTAGGTTGGAAAGAACCTGAAGATCATCCAGTTCCAGCCCCCCTGCCATGAGCAGGGACACCTCCCACTAAACCATGTCACCCAAGGCTCTGTCCAACCTAGCCTTGAACACCGCCAGGGAAATAACAACGAAAGAGAATACAACTGCTCACCACCTGCTGAGTGATACCCAGCCTGACCTGAGCAGTGATCTAGCCTTTCCGAATAACTGCCCCCAGTTTATATAGTGGGCATGATGTGCCGTGGTATGGAATACCTCTTTGGTCAGTTTGGGTCAGGTGTCC
>WYDI02025523.1:50549-66959 GCA_009867235.2 Psittacus erithacus | reverse complement strand
TATCAAATTGATGTCTCTCCAATTTAGAGACAAGGATGTCCTGTGGGACAGT
Source organism: Psittacus erithacus (assembly GCA_009867235.2). Taxonomy (NCBI): domain Eukaryota; kingdom Metazoa; phylum Chordata; class Aves; order Psittaciformes; family Psittacidae; genus Psittacus; species Psittacus erithacus. The sequence goes on along the minus strand of WYDI02025523.1, from coordinate 66,907 downwards.
GTCAAATGCTTTGCACAAGTCCAGGCAGATGACATCAGCTGCTCTACCCCTGTCCATCAGTTCTGTAGCCCCATCATAGAGGGCCACCAAATTGGTAAGGCAGGATTTCCCCTTAGAGAAGCCATGCTGGCTGTCACCAAGCACCCTGTTGTTTTTCATGTGCCTTATGGGCAATTAGAATGGAAACTGTAGGGAACCAGAGGCTGGTCAGCCTCACCTGTAGCCCTGGAAAAAGGTGATGGAGCAACTACTTGCAGAAACAATAGTTTTCCAAACACACAAAGCACAAGCAGGTGCTTGGCAGCGTTCAGTATGGATTTACAAAGGGGAAATCATGTTTAATCAAGCTGGTAGCCTTCTGTGATTTGATGAATGGCTTGGTGGACAAGGGGACAGCAGTTGTTGTAATTTATTTCGACCTTAGTATGGCTTTCAACACTGTTTACCATAGCATCCTCAAATTAGATCTGTCCTGTACATTTGGTTTCCTAACTATACTAGGATGTTCAGGTTTCCACTGAGGTACTCAAATGCAAAAAATGAGAGGTCAAGTGTAATGAATGCCCCAAAGGATTCACAGCTGTGTTTAAAAAGCAAAGCACGGGGGGAAACAAAGTCCTGTTGTGATTGCCCAAACACCATGCAGGAGCATATACACATAGTGCTGGAAACCAGGAAAACTGTTGCTGCAACTAGAGAAACCTGAGTCTTTGGCATGGTGCCACCATTCCTGGTTAGAACAGATAACTGAAAGAATTTCAAAAGTTCTTCCAATTCAGATGGAACCTGAGTTAAATGAGCACTTGTAACAAATGAAGATTTTTATCAAGGTATCCCTGCAGGACTAATTAACTACCAGTGCTCGAGTCTTGGAAACTCATTTGGTACTGATCAATGTAGTGAAAAAGTAGAAGCAGGGCAAGCGCCTTTTCCAGTACGTCCAAACACAGCCACTGTCTTGATGTGGCTCCTACACAGTCTCTTCAGAATAGCCTCCGTCACAGCTCTTAATTGCCTTCTAAAGTGGTATCAGGGAAAGAAAGCAGTTTCAACTCTAGATGGGACACTTAACCTTTCCTGCATCTAGGAAGCAAGAATCCCTAGGCAGGACCTAGTCATTACGCCAAGAATGTAAAAGGATGAGGAAAATGCATAGTTAATAGCATGAAGTCTCGGACAGAGTTCCAATTTGTCCAGTGTGACCTCTGTACAGCACTTGATGAAGCTGGCTTGGACATAGATGGAAAATGCTTTAGAGAGTCTGTCAGAGTCAGATACAGTATTTTTACACTCTTTCTTCAAAATGAGCTTCCTGAATGCTCCAGATATGTCTGACAAAGCAATGAAGATGGGGCTCCTCAAGACATAAATGACCCCAAAAACCCCCAAAGTGAGCATTTACAAAGTATGTCAGAAACAAAATCTACTGGCCTACCAGACGATTATAAGATGTGTGGCTAATTTCTGCCATACACTTAAGATCTCAATGTAGAAATAAGAATATATTAAAAATAAAAAAAAAAAAGCTCATTTAAGGTTTTAAGCTATTTTTAAACTAAATACAAAAAGAAAATTACTAGTTAACAATCCTAAATTGCTTGTTAAATAGGATTTGCAAGTGTAAGTCAGGAATAGGAACTGTAGGGTGGTTTTTTCTATGAAGACATACAGGAAAAAAGAGCCCATATCAACAGAGACTGTTGCCTATCCACAGATATCCACAATAAGCTAGGTATTAGAAACACCTAAAGAAGCTAAGGATGGAACTACATTTGATGTCATGGAGCTCCCATAGAGACTGAAACATGCTCTATGACACAATTTTGTGAGTACTCCAGTTGAGAACTGGAGAACATGAACTTCTTGCAAAAGCAAATTCCCCAAAGGGACCACCTTATTATTAGCCTTTAAGATTTCAGCAGTCAATGGTCAATTGGTCAATCACCTGAAAATGCAGTCTAGGGCATCTTTAATACCATTTGTAGCCTGCCTCTTAACCAAGGACACTTGCACTATTTTTAAAAACAGAACAAAGTTAGAGGCTTATCAAAGCATCCAATTTAATTTTTCAGGACTATGAACTCATGCAAAGAAATGAGTTTCAGAAGTTACTTTTATGCATTAGTCTGTTGTTAAATACTCCACGTACAGCCCACCCATTTCAGTATTTAGTTTTTTAAATTAACAGCAGTATGGCTTCATTACTAATGAAGCCAAGTTGTCAAGTTGTCATTGTATAATACCATAGGATATGGATTTGTTTGATAATTGTAAAGAATATGGAAATATGAAGACTAGGAGAACAAACAAATGTATTTAACCTTTCAACATGACCCTCTAGGAATCCAATCCAAATACCAACTTTTAGCCACATATCGGATTAAAGCAGTGGAGTTTTGCCACTCATTCAATCCACATAATTCCCCTAAAATGATATTGCTCAACAGGAATACATTTCTATTCTAATGATGGAAAAACCTTAATTACAAATGCAACTAAAGCATGCTACCTCCATAAATCCATTACCGCAAGAGAGGCATGCTGATTATTTTTTAAATCCTTAATTTGTCATTTAGACCTACTGTTATCTCATTTGTAAAGAATTAAAAGATACATTTGCACAAAACTAGATTTCTAAAACATTAACCATGTTTATAAATGTCTCACTTATTTCCCTACAATTTGACAGGACTGATTTCATGCTACATACTTTAACTCAATCAATCTTTGACTTTGGAAATTTTCATTGACATTCTTCATCCCACAAATTCTGTTAAAGAAAGAACATCACAACCTAAAGGTTTTGTTTAATCTAAAAACATAGCTAACAAGCTTCCCTACTTCATATTACAGGATTTTGAATCATTAATAAAAACCCTCAGCTTTCACTCATATGCCAAGGAAGCCTTCTTTCAAAGCTCTCTCTTGCTCTTACTTTTCAGTTAATAGAAGGTACCAGCACTAATTTACATTACTGTCACACCAGTCATTCAATATCCTCATTAGAAATATATCTGAAATGAGACCTGCAGGGCCCTGACAGAAGTTTTAGTGTCAGCATAATCCAGCCACAAGCACTGGTCAACAGTGGCTTGATTTCACCCACTGCCATTAGAGATACCAATGTTGCAAAGCTGCTTTTTAATGCCTTCAGATTACTTCAGGTGCCAAAAATAAACAAACCAACCAACCCATAAAACAGAAGGAAAGATAGGGATCAAGAACAGAAATCTCTCTAGAAATTTTTTGGTATTCCAAGACCTGTTAAGAAACAAAAAAAAAACCTACAACACCACCACAAGATGAAAACCCCCCAAATCACCAAAATCACAGAATCACAGATTGGTTGAGGCTTGAAGGGACCTCGGGAGGTCATGTGGTACAACCTCCTGCTCAAGCACCAAGAAATGACTGCCCAGTATTGAATCCAGACACCTCTGGGTGTCTCCAAAGGTGGAGACTCCAGAAGCTCTTTGGGTAACCTCTGCCAGGGCTCAGTCATCCTCAAGGTAAGAAAGCATTTCCTAACATTCAGATAAAGCTTCCTGTGTTTCAATAAACAAACCAAAAAATGTATAAGTCTTACCATTAAAGTCACACAAATACTGTGAAAAACCCCCATACACATTCCCTTTAGAGGACAGAATAATATCAAGTGTCCATAAAAACATCAAGAATGCTGAAATTTCTACTTATTAAAAATACATTTAATTTGCTGTGCAAAAAAACCACCTGCCCACCAACCTCCAGGACACTGAAGAGGTACTGCTACTTTCTCACATAGATGTTGCTCATTTTAGAGTGTCCCAACGAGCTACAAAACGAGAGTTCTGAAAGGATTTTCCCAGGGAACACACATGCAATATTACTGATAAGAGATACCTGCTCTCTTCTATAGGTCATGTTCTTTTCTGAGGCAGTGTATCCTGAAGTCCTTTATGTTTATTTATTAACCTAGACATTCATTTTGACCATATGCACACATAAGCATTTATAGGAAATTATACACTTCAATATTCAAAGTCAAGCACCAACTACAATCTGACTGAGATCAAAAAAACCCATTACCTAAAATCTAGAATGTATTTTATTACATCTTTCTCAAGCTTATGATTTTATCATACTATCAGCCACAATCTCAGGGAAAAAAGGGAAGGGGGAAGGCTGAACTGAACCTTTGACAGTTCATGTACTAGCCCATCACTGTATGGTTATTCATATCAATCGCATTTAGGTACAGCCTATAATGGATCAGATGTCCCATCCACCTGAACTACTACGATTTTTCCGTTTCAGTTCTCTCTTTTCATTAGCAGTTGCTCTGCTACAATCCATCACATAAGAAAACTGTCACAAAGCTGAAATATGGCAAATTCAAAGTATTTGAATATTTATTTGATTAAAGTATAGAAGATTAGCCTTATTTGGTTAAAGTACAGAAGATTATCCAGTAGAAGAGAAAGGTAATTAACATCTAATTTCAAAGCTTTTCAAATGAGCCTCATCCCAACCACACTGTAAGAGTTCTACACTAAAGAAGTTTCTCATTTTCATTCAAAAAGGCACACCTGGCAGACCAACAGTAACTGCATGAAAGAGAAAACAGAAGACAAAGACACATTCAGATCAAGTAAAAAACATGTTCCCCACTCTCTTCCATATGTGCTTGCAGTCATATCATCAAATAAGTAACGTCGATTAAATAGGGTATACTCGCCCTAACAGAGAGGGGTAATTTAACAGGTTAGATAGAGGAGAAAAGATTTAAACTGCCTGGGAGTTGAGCAATAAAAACAACTTACAAAGCCTGTAGCACACAGCCTTCTAAACGACTTTTGAAAAAGGCTTGCTGACACTGCTGGTGGTTGAATTTTTAAGCTTAAAACCAAGATCATCATGCAGGTAATTTTTCCACAACAGCAGAACAAAATCTCCAGTCTAAGCTGTTCATTTACAATGGGCCCGTCTAACACCAGGTTACAGAGTTAAGCCCCCAGCACTGCCACAACACACATGCAGTTTGGCCTTGTGCAAAAGATGTTGTCTACTTCGAGAGAGTATCTGCTGTCTCTGCTATTTAACATTTTTGTTTCCACATAGTGCAAACATCCTTTTCTCCTCAGGCTTTTCACTGACCTGCAGAAGACATCAAAAGCAACAACAGGAATACAAAATTACTAACAAAGATTTCTATAGGATGCTTCAAGGCTCATGTCAGATCCAAGCCTCCTTAAAAAAAAAAGATCCAGGAGAAATATTAAAAAAGCAAACCATTTGCCTTATCAAAGGATGACATTTCATAAAACCACCTCTGATCTCAACACTGAGCAATATCTGAGGGGCTTGTGAGGCAGACATTTTCCATACTAATGTCCCCCCCTAGAAAAACCAGGGACAGCTATACCCAAGAAGCATAAATGTCCCATAAATCCAAGTCAGTAGTTCCCAGTGAATGCTTGGAAGGAGGAGGTTACATTTTAAAATAAGCTGTCCCTCACCCCCCTCTGCCAAATAACAGATGTATCTTGGAGCAGAAGCAGCTTCAGAAAAATGCTCCAATTGCTGCTCCTGCTGCGGCGACGGGAATTTATGATGGGCTACGGGAAGCACCCCACTGGCCTCAACTCTGAAACACCAATGAGGGCTGCATCATAAAGGACTTGCACACTGTGAGGGACTGCCAAGCATACCATAAAACAAGAACACCAAATTACAATCTTAATCTTGCTTCCAAGCCCTGTATTTTCAGCCCTCAGTGTAGATTTTTCCCCCCACAGAAAGCATTAGGTGTCAAAAGGTTCATAGATTTGGCTCACTGATTGATTCCTAGTCTAACTGATTTGTAAAGCTAATTAAGACATGGCCAAACTGTGTCCATGTCTTACTTAACATCAGTGTTCAAGCAAGTTTCACACAATCTGATTAAAATTGACTAAAAGTGTCTTACTTCAGTAATCACTTAGACAGAATGAATTTTACATTAGCAGGATCAAGCACACGTCAGGCCTCAGTGGAAATGAAAAGGGCTTATAGTAATAGGATTTATAAATCCACCACATTAGGTTAATGGCTAAATGATTTACATGTAACTTTTCCCCTCCTCCTCACCCTTCAACTCACACATACAAAAAAAAACCCCTATATTTGGCACTTTTAACTATGAGTGTCAAGGCAAAAACAGCCGTTCTTTTTAATTAGCTGAAAATTAAAAGCCACGAGTGATCCTTCATTAACTCCTTCATGGCAGAAATAATCAGTTAGATTTTTATAAAGCCAGAATGCTTGAAGACCCTAATGACCCATTTCAAACAAACACAACGAGCTATCTACATGCACACAATGAAGCCTGAATGGCTTGAACCAATAAATATGCAACTGATAAAAGTGAGATCCTTATTCCTTAGAAAATTGGCAGTAATGGAGTTCTTCATATGACTATTTTCAATTGCAGAGAAGACTAAAAGCTCTTGCTCTTTCTCAGCCAGCAATTCAATCCAATAGTTAGTAGCAGTTACTAATGATGCTGGAATATAGATGGCTTAAAGCCAACCATTCCTCTTTACAAGTGCTGGAATGTCCTACACCATGTGGTAAACCAGGTGCTCTGTTTTGTTCTTTTGGCAGCTGACGCTATTATTTTCTAGAAATTTGAAAACAAAGTCATTCAGCTGAGCCCCTGCAGCAGCACTCACTTGCATCTGCTCCATTCACTGTGTACACGCATGGAAGAAGCTCCTCTGCTACCTGTCCCCCACCTCTCCCAAAAGCTAATACCAGGTCAGGTGGGAAAAGTGGAAGTTGAAGTTAAATGCATGCCACCCTATATTCAGCAAAATTAATGAAGAATTGTCAAATAACAAGGTCAACATTTCTCAGTGATACAGCGCTTTGCATTTTCAGGTCACTGTACAGACATTAATAAATGAATCCAACACCACCAGGATTAAGGTTACCTACCCATTGTCACTAGGTACAATTACATTATCACCACCTCACTTTCTTTTCATGGCATTAGGAGGCAAGCCAGACAGTCGAGCAGCATCTGTCCCCTTGCTTTACAGTCCAGGTCAGGACACAAGAACCCTATGCAACCATGGACATCAGAAAATTAGGGTTTATAGACATGAGTCTGCTTGTCTTGGGAAATTAATGCAACTTATTTATACTGCATACAAGGGCTGCATTAGATGTAAGCACCTCAGAAGGAAGCTGCTTGTTTTCCAGCCGGGGCCTAGTGGCCAACAGCAGCAGCAGCACTGGAGCCTGTCCCCAGTCCTCCTTTCTCCCCCAGTTCTCCCCTCTCCCCTGGCCGCTGCTGGGGTGTCAGGTTCACATTCTTTCCTCACAAACACTTGTCCCATGTCACACAAAAGAGTGACCAACAAACCTGATACATGGCTGTTAAATTCAGACAGCAAGGCACCACACAATGACCTTTAGAAGAATGATATTAACAGGTGGCTGGTGTCTAATACAAATAATTGTATTACACTAAAGTAGCGTGGACCAAAGTGGAAACACATTGTCTTGTCAGCAGCAACTGAATAAGCCAAAGTAGTGTTACCAGAATACCCTTTTAACACTCCTCTTTTACCTCCCCAACTACAGAAAACACTTCCTGTCGCAGAGCACAGCCAATGAGCTCCCAACCCTATCACAAGGCTGGAAATCCTATCACAAGTCATTTGGAAACTTTTATCAGGTTATCTGACATTTCCATCTTTAAGCAGAGAGCCCTGACACCCCCTGGAGATCACACAGGAGTCCTTCACAATTAAATCAAGCACTGCTCACTAATTTACCCATCTTTCCTCTTGGAAGCAGCCCCCTGAAAATACACCCCTACTTCAATGAAAGAGAAAGAAGCTGGTAACATAGCTGCTCCTCAGCTAAAGTTCTTAAAACCCCAGAAGAGAAACCATGCTACAAGTGATCAAACTAATTGCCTCTGCTCACTAATTAGCTTTTCCAACATCAATTATCTCAAGTTAGCAACAGTTTTCATCAACCTTTAGCCCCGGGATGAGTCACTGCTTTGACAAGGCAGAGAGCTGTGGCAAACAGCCACAATATTTTGGGACAGACAGTGATTTCCAACTGCTCCACAGTCCACAGCTGAATTCCACCTTGCTGGGGCCCAGAGGGGACACACAGTGTGTATCCCCCAGCCCTCGCAAGGCTTGTAAAGCCTGGACGCATGCCTTCAGCAAGGCAGGCTGCGCAGGGCCCAGACGCAGATTGGTTTCGGGTCAGCTGGACAGGCCGACACTTAAGCTGCTTAAAGGCTTCTCATTCTTCACTTTAGAAAGGGGAGGGCAGGTTCAAGGACATTCCAGCCTGTATAGTGTATAGAAGGGGGAAAGCTAGGAAATCACACCTGGAAACAACAGGGTGAATGGTAACATACAGCTCAAACATTCAGACAAAAGGATGGTGGAAGTACTTGGAGAAACAACAAAAACCCACCTACAGAGAAATACACAGAAGAGACACTGTTTAATGTTTCATGGTGCAAGTCATCTCAGCCTTCTGCTCTTACAGCAACAAGCCATAAGAAGCACATTCATTACTTCATTAGAGAGCTGCTGGTGAATACTTCCTTTGGGCTAGAAGATCAGTGCAGGGAAAGCATGAAGAGAGTGCTGCTGCAGGATGCTCCACTGGTACAGCTGAGCAACTGCAAACCACCATGCATGGACAGAGCATCTTGATAGACCCAGAAAAACATCCTTCCCTTCCGACCTCCCAGGGGAACATTAGGTCCTCGCCCCCTGGATTGCACCTGGATTGCTCTCTGGATCACCCTGGAGTTCATCAGCAGCTTATCCTTCCCTCCTGCCTTCTGGCATTCCCTCTTCACCTACCCCACACTCCAAACACCTCACTTTAATTCAAATAGGTGTGAGTTGCATTTTACACAAGAGCTTCGAGAACTTAATTCCAGGCTCCCAACTTGATCTACAAGCAACATGGTATTCAACTAGAGAGGCCAAAAAACAAGAGCAATGGTGATGGCAAATTTGGGAAGTGACTGAAAACTCAAAATGTGGATGGTTTGGCAGTGAAGGCATCTAACACTTCGGCACAGAAGGGAAACAGAAAGAGAGCTATTGAAACAAACAGGAATTTGTAAGGAAGGTAAGTTAGCAAGAAACAAAATTCGGTTGTACAGTAATGCCTCCAATATCCTTATATATGTGAAAGTGCGTAACACCTGGGCTATGAGCGCACCCAGCCGGCTCATGTTCAGTTTCTCATCAGTGTGTCAAGTTCCCTCTGGATGGCATTCCTTCCCCTTTAGCATACTGATGGCACCACACAGCTTGGTGTCGTCAGAAAACCTGCCGAGGGTGCACCCAATTTCACTGTCCAAGTCACTGACAAGGATCTTAAACACTGACCCCTGAGGAATGCCACTTGTCAGTGATCTCCACTTGGACATTGAAGCATTGACCACAACTCTATGGAGTGTGACCATCCAGCCAATTCCTTATCTACCAAGTGGTCCATCATCAATCAGAACAGCTTTGCTCTACATCTAGGCTATGTGCCACTTAGGGTAAAAGGGCCCTTTGTCTTCTTTTTTTTCTGAACAGCGCTCAGGCATTCAGGCCCCTCTGACACTTGAATAAGGAGGTGCAATCTACCCAGGCCGCTCTTAAGTTTTTAGTAGCCATTTTTTATTGAGAAGTATACAGTCACGCCGTGGTGCTGTACCTATGCAGGTCACAAATTAAACCCAAAGCCTGCCTGTCAGTTCAGAAGCATGTGTTAGAAACGTATCAAAACCTCAGATTCATCCATGCAAGGAATATAATTAGCAAATGCTTGTAAGAGGTACTTTTTAAGCAATCACTCAGAATTGTGATAACAAATACTAGCACATGAAGGAAAGACATTTCTTTCACATTTATTAATATTCACATTTATTAATAGATTAGCAACAGGTATATTTACTACATCCCTCAGATGACTGTGAACTTTGTAGGGGTATGAACATTACCTTGAACTACAGACAAGAACAAAAGACCTGAAGAACACACCTTCAACTCATCCATTTTCTCAGTATCAATGGAGTCTTAAAGAAGCATAAGACTGTAATAAACTCCTGGGAGTGTCATCTGGGGCTCAGGCACTGGTATAACAATGCTTTGCTGCACATCAGGAAGTGTCTCTTGTCAACCACTACACCCAGAAGACACATCCTGCTATGCCAGAGAGAGCTGTGCCCACCGCAGTGGGACAATACAGTCCTTTGTCATGGCGCAGCACTTAAGCCACGGATGTCAAAGGGTCCCCTCCTTGCAATTCAATCCTTCTTCACAAGGCCATATCTGGTACCCAAAAAACCTTGGACCACCCCAACAGCAAAGGCTCTTGAGTCTCTAATGTATGCCTCCAAAATATTCTCCAGCTTGTACAAGAAAGCTTATTTAAGCAGACTGCAGTCTGCAGTACCTTCTGGTCACAACCTTCTATTTCACATCAGAGCCTGAAAAAAAGGCAACTTGCAGTAAGCATTAAAACAGTCAAAGCCTACAGGGATTCCTAAACGTTAAGATATTTCTGTGCTCCATTTGGAATTTTTCTATTTAGAAAATTTATTTAATCCCTTCAAAAATTCATGACGTGAGGCACTATCCAGAAACCAGAAAAAATAAAAGCATACAAAATTTCTTAACATATTCAGAGGAGAAATTAATCACAGCACAGGTAATTTGATCCCTTCTAAGAGTGAGCATGGTCTGAAGCAAGAGACAAATAGATGATCACATTGTACCTATGTAATATACACTAAACATTTTTAGACTGAACTGAGACAAGTGAAGCACTACTTTCTCCTTACACAGTGCTTTAGAGATGTAGACTACAGCAATTTCCTTAAAACAAACTAAAGATACCAGATCTTATACACCTGGAAAGGAATTACAGGAAATGTCTTACAAACATCAAGTACATGAACAAAGAATCCCCTGAGCATTAAACAAAGTAAATATTGAAAGGTCCAATTTAAGGGATTATTGAACACCAATTTTTAAGTACAAATATTTTTATGTTGTACCAGACAGGTAACACACTGTTGCTGCCTGGCTGAACAAACATGACTTCTTGTAACTATGCAGAATGACCTTTATCAAAGATATCCAATTCATTCAAATTCTATGCAACTCGTGTCACATAAATTACAAGACTTCAGCGTAGCAAAAAAAAAAATGCAGTGATTCCTTATTGATGTTCCTTTGTAACACACATGGGCCATAAATTTTTTCTAAACAGTCTCTACTTCAAGCCTGTAACTTCAGGCTGAATGATGGCATGACTTTTAGAAGCAAGGCATATGATCCTGATTTAATACAAACAATGGGCAATCCATCACCACCTCTATGCAACTTAACAAAGAATGCAAACATGTCTCATTTACACTGCCAACTGCAGCAACTCTGAATCTGCACCAACATACACAAGAAATGGATCACATAAGAGGACTTATATGACAGTGAGGAGGAAGAGATGAACTGCAGGTCCTGAGCCAAACCACACACATTAGGGGCATCAGACATTTACAGAGTTTTGGTTTACAGCTCCTCTGACTGGCAATAATCTCTGCCACAGCAGGAAACTCAAAGAACACAACTGCTTCAGGGAGCAAAACTGAAGCAGCCTGCAGTATACTGCATGGCAAAAAGGTCTACTAAGAAATCCAGGTCTCAGTTGTCAAGCCCAAGCCCCTAAAAACACACATCATATAATCCTATTCATAAGGATACCTGGCTCCCTTTTAAATAAGGTGAAGTTGGATTATTTGTTTAGAGAGCTTTTTTTTCTTTTAACTTCACTGTCCATGACAGACAATTTGAGATAAATGTTTATTCTCCACTGAGCTCCACTCCAGGGCCCCTTAGCTCTATTACCTAAAATATAATTCATGTTTCAAAGAGAACTTCTGGGGGAAAATGTATTTTGTTGGCTCACAGTATTGTCACAATGGCTGCTTGATTATTCCCTTGAGGTAGACAGACAAAGTAGGAGGCTTTATCATTATTCAAGCAGATGGGTTATTAGACACATGACACCAACAATTTTAGTAGATTCAAACACGGAAACTTGGTTTCAAGGCTGAACTATCAAAATGATGCCTCTGCTGAGGAAACCTCTATGCTATCTATGCTATAAAATAGACACATTTGACAGATACCTTTAGAAGCACCGCACCTACAGTACAATAATTTAGCAAAGTATTCTTACTTTACCTTCCTTACTGAGAAGTGTAAAACAACTGAAACGGGCACTTAGGTTCCCCTATATCTTCACAAGTTGCACATAAATGAAGCTGCAGCGCCCTATGCTTCCACATTTATAAATCCTCACCTGAAGAGTACTGGTCATGAGACAGTCAAGCGGATATATGATTTTTTTTCGACACTCCTCTTTCGTTTATTCCACAGAATTAAAATCTTAGCAGATGGTAGGCAAGAATTAAATTTTGCAATTGTAAATACGAAAAGATGGGGGGAGGGGGGAAGAGAATCTCTAAACAGCAGGTCTAATAGCTTAGCTTAAAATATCCCAAAATTAAATCTTGCCTTCAGAACTATTCCTATAAAGTTCACCCCTGCATGTGCATCAGTGTTTAAAGTCTGTATAATGTCTCTGCATAGTCCAGATTCTAACTTGTAAGGTGATACTACTCAAAAAGGGCAAAACTACTACAGCTACAAAGAACATCAACAGGAAAATTCCACAGGTGCTTCTAATAAAACATACTAAGCAGCCTACCATTAAAAGTAGTTACCCACCCTCTTCACTTGAAACACACTGACATCTTCAGAATTCTTACACGAGACGTGTTTGTCCACAAAGTACACTCCTCAATCTGTCAAACTTCCTCCCAGTCTTTACTTTAAGAATGTAAGTGACAGAAAGAGAAAATTTAGGAGATCTAATGGTTAGGCTTTTTCATTCCTGGAAACGGGAGTTTCCTGGGATGCAATAAATACCTGACCTGCTGTGTCCAGTTCCTGAAAGATGGTCCTAAATAAAGATTTGCATGCTGGCTGTAAAGAGGGACCTAAAATAGTACCAGAACCTGGATCAAGACCCTTAAAAATATGGAGATTCAGCACCTGAACTTTGTCCTGCTTGCATTTTGGAGAGTGATCAACTAGAGGTGCATGTTGGCACTGCTCAGTCATATTGCTAATCCACAGTTTCACCCTTGTAATTTTCCCTTTTTCCACTCATGAAAAGTCATTCTTACTTGTAATTAATTTCTGATGAAAGCCCTACCATCTTAAATACAACTTATGACTTAAATTGTTAAGTATTACATAATAATGCTTTATAATTACTAGATAATATTAATCCAGTGAATATATTACTTCTTCTATCAGACACTTGTAGGCTGATCTAAGCCATTACATAGTAGCCAGTGACATGCAACAGAGTAACAAATTTGGGGTTAAACTCCAATGCAGTCTGGCAATTCCCATGACTATATTTTCAATCTTAACCAAATCAAAACTTCTGTTAAAAAGTTTAATGAATGTGTATCCTAGGTATTTAGTCTATTCTAGGAAAATAAGAGATGACCTTCACTCTAATAGCACTCTAATAATAAACTCTAATGGTTTAGACTGTCCAGCTATGCATACAAAGGCATTCTGTATTTGCTTTGATGGCTTGAACATGCCAGGGTTAATGTCATTATAGATTATGGCTATTAACATTGCTATCATTCTCACACAAAAACTCTTATTAGCATAACAGAAGATCTGAAGGCGTGCTATCCCACTTTCAGAAAATCTTCCCCATCTGCTGCTGGGTGACGTATGTAGATCACCTTCCTTTGCCTATTTGTTGGAATACAGCAGGCACTCAAACTCCAGAGGAAGAATCTGGCCACATTTGTCCTGCAAGCAAGGCTATTGTTTATGAGATAATTACTCCAGCCTTGCTAACTTGCAGCAATAATCGGGAATGAAATCACCTAATAAGGCAAGTTACCTAGCAATACAGCACATTATAACAGCAGTGACTGCATATAAACTTTGAACCCCCTTTAGTGCCTATTGATTTCAAGAGCATTAGCACCAACAGTAAACGAATACGAAGCAGTTTAACTAATTAAAGCTTGCTACGTAATAGGCTTGTAGCTTCAATTATCATTTTTCATGCTAGTCATTTGAAACAGTCATGATATGTAGCAGCTGGAAAACATTGAGGACAAGGCCTGCCGAGTCCCACAGCAATAGGTAAATGGAGCAGGTTTTGAAATCATGTCATGCACTTTCCTAGGAAAAGTGCTAACTAAGTCTCATCAACAAGAGACAAACAGCAGATGGCAACAAATGTGCCAAGAGACATTTCATCCTCCAGGAAGAGTTCAGCACAAGGCATCAGCAAAAAAAGAGCAGAGTTGGAAGCACAACTTCCACAGATCTTACCCAGCTGCTCTTGTGTATAGAAAAAAAATGAAGGAAAAAAACCCAAATACAAAACCAAAATCTAGTCAAGCAATGATTTTCACCCTAATGTGAAATGGTGAATGACAAAAGACACAAAACTGAAAAAAACCCCCCATACTCAAAAGTAGATAGCAAGTCTGTGATGTTCTTCATACAACACAAACTATTAATAGATTATTAACCCCAGAGAGAGATGCAGACAGTCAGTCACAAAACAGGCTTTCCTCAAGTTAAGATGGAAAAGGCCAGGGACAAACACTAAGTCAGCACTGATACTTGATAATTGTGATAATCTACTACCATGCATGCCTTACATGCTCTCCGAAGCAAAAAGGAGTTGCTTGGCTTATCAGGGAGGCACTCCCCTATTATACAGACCAGCTGAGCCAAAAGCTATGCAGTACTGTATGGAATAACAGAAAGATCATTTCTGGAATAGTCAAATAAATACCAGCTCATACTGCTTTACCATCCAGATCTCCTCTGGCAGATCTACTCCATTTTCCACTTTAAGAAAAAAAAAAAGTGAAGCAAGACTTATGCAGGGAAGGAAATAACTGACTTTAACTAAGCTAATATAATAAACATCAGACAACAAACATTTATTCCTACAGTGAAAATTAATGAAAAGGAAACTGGGACAGCTGCACAGTCCAGAATTGGCACTGATTTTCAGAGAAGGAATAGGATCCCTGGAACTATTACTAGATGGCTCAGGAATCCCTGGCAAAAAATCAAACAGTTTCTTAAAAAAAAAAAATTGCTGTAATTTAACACAGTATTTATGACAGAGCAAAGTGACACAAGCTTACACTCCAGGCTGAAAACTGAGAGACACAAACAAAAGCTGCAATTTATTAATCCTCCCTTGGTCAGCAAGTCAGAAGCCCATCTTTCCGGAAAACAAGACCAAAGCTGAGAGAGTTTCACAATCATTTTCTTTAAATATTTGAATAACTAAATCAAAGTTCAAGATCCATCACCAAAGTATCAGAGGGCAGAAAGTCTGTACACTAAAAGACAGTGGAGGGAAAAGAGGGTTGCTTTTATTTGAATGAAGGAAAAAAATCGTACTTGTTATGTTATTAAAATAAGGCAAGATGAGGACAGAATCTTCCACAGGAGCCTTATAAGAGCAATCAAAATCATTGAGAATACCACTAGATCCCTATAAAGTACAGATATCTCCTAGGCATAGAAGGAACCAGTTTTATTAAGAAATTACTTGGAAGGAAGTGAAAGGAAAGCATCTGTCCCTCTCCCCATCAGGCATTAATTGTAAATATTCAAAAATGAGCTGTAAAGCTGGTCTCAGAAAAATGCAGAAGTTGTATCTTACTGAAAAAAGATATCAAGGAACATTGGTCCCACTTACCAAATAACATGCAAATTGGGAGGAAAATTTCATGTGTGTCAGCTTTTCCCCAAATTTTCTGAACCAGTGGGAAGTTTCCCACTGTAGGAATATCACAGCTAATTCAATTTATACATATACATATGTCAGCATAATACACTTTTCAAAAGTGGCAGCTTTTATAATCTTCTACCCTTGATTCAGCAAGACATTTTTATTCCAGGATGAAGTGTTTCGGTTCCCTAAATTCAGCCCAATCTTGTTACAAGCCAGAAGTATTGTTCTGTGATTTACATAAAAGCATTTCTACTGAACTAAGCAGCAACTGACAGATAAGGTAAATGGGTTCCAGATAACATTTAAACAGCTGTACTAATTGCACCACACACATGGAGGTAGGAACATGATCCCTTACTCAAATCCTCAGACTAACCATCCAGAACATTAAAGGGGGGGGGGGGGGGGGGGGGGGGAAAGGTGAGAACCAAAAAGGAGTGGGGAAAGAAATTTAAAGAAAACCCAAAACAAATTGCAAAAAA
>WYDI02025523.1:7017-50449 GCA_009867235.2 Psittacus erithacus | reverse complement strand
CAGGTCAACACATAAGATGTATCTCCACACAAATAGTTTTGAACTCTGGAATCCAGCAGGTTTGAGAGTTGATTCTATAGTCTATTCTGCATCAGAGGAGAGAAATGGTATGAGCCATAAGACAGTGTGTAAAGGAATTTAAAGAAAACCCAAAACATTCTGCACAAATGAGATAATCTCAACTACTCAACTAATCAGACACCTCATTGATCTCCTCACAATCTGTTAGAAGAGAGCAGTAGTCAGTAACTTTACAGATTTCCTCCAATCCTTTCACCAGGAAGGAATGTCAGTTTCTAAATCATTACTGCTCTGTCATTCTGGAGCCCAGCCAAGAACGTGGAACTTCAGGACACCTGTCAATTAACACATTCCTACTGGAGGCAGGCTCATCTTCTGTCTTCAAATCTATTAAAAATTAGTGATCACAAAAAGTAATCAGATCAACATCCAAAAATTAAATTTAAAATTGAAATCAGAAACGGCTTCTTGAAGGACAACAGCCCTCAAAAAAAAAAAAAAAAATCCAGAACAACATGAAGAGTTGCGTCTCTGCTGAAGTAACTATATACATACTTTGGAAGATGAACCACATGATGTAATAGACCTTTTTCCATCTCTAGCATCTGTGGTATACAGCAGTACATGCCAAAATGACTGGCCACCTGATGGACAATTGTGTATAAGAGTCAGATCTAAAGCTTTTCTCTAATCAAAGCTTTCTGCAGGGGTTCTCAGTCTAAGTACAGGCTTCTCATTGATTTTTCTTTAGCTCCAGGATGACTACTTTTAACTCTAAGTTGAAAAATATGAAGTTACATATTGAACCAAAAATCCCAGGTACAATACATATTAAAACATCAAGGCAGAGGAGCTATTATGACTTAAAGAAGCCAACAGATTTCTAAGCAAATGTAAAAATGGTATTTGCCTAAGTTCATAGACACTGCTGATGAGTTCTGAACAAGATCGGAAGAAGAAAGGAGAGAATTAAGGAGGTCACATGAATATCAAAACATCAGCTGCCACTGATTTATATCTGGGTTCTTCGAGAACCAAAGGGTACAGCCAAGGAAGTTCTAAATTCAACAAGTAAAATTCTAACCAGAGAAAAACCAAGAGGAAGGCTGCAATACAGTGGAGAACAGGGCTGAGATGTCCCTGCGGTATAGTGGCAGTCTTCCACGTGCCAATTCCAAATTACAGCACAATAAAGCCTTTGACAGTTTGATACTGCAGTAAAATTATAAGCATCAAGGAAGAAGAATGAAGTTAACACTAAAACCACTCTTTGCACTGAAATCAGTCAGAGAAAGCAGAAAATAAACTATCAGTGCGCCAACTGTGGTACTGCCTCATAGAATGAAGCTGCACACAGAACAATTCAGAATATCAAACTGAAGGGCAAAACAGCCCATGAGTAGAGTGATTTCTTTAATACAGATATGGTTAATGGCCATAAACTAAAACACAAGAAGTTTCACCTCAACTTCCTTACAATGAGGGTGGCAGAGCACTGGAACAGACTGCCCAGGGACGTTGTGGAACCTCCCTCTCTGGAGACATTCAAAACCTGCCTGTACACGTTCCTGTGTAACCTGTTCTAGGTGGCCCTGCCTTGGCAGGGGGGCTCAACTAGGTGATCCCAAGAGGTCCCTTCCAACCCTAACAGCTCTGTCATTCTGTTATCATTCTCCCTGGCAACCGTTCTGCAGATTCACTTTCTTTGGATAAAAAGAGTAGTTCTACCTTGGGATCTTCTGTATCTCTATCAGAGAAACTGTTTACTTAGGAGACATGATGCTGAACTTCATCTAAGCAGGTAAACTTTATCAAAGCATATTATCACATAGTCCTGCTTTTCTGATAACTTCAGATGATTTAGACTTACCAGTTTCTGGTCTGTTTCATAAACAAGGCAAGTAATTGGAAAGAAAGCATTAACTTAACAAGGCATGATCAATCCAAGATGAATCAGTCAAGCAACTGCTTGGCTATGGCTGGCTGTTCCTATCTCAGCAGGAACCAGGAATCACCATTCATAAAGGGTACGTGCCAAAACAGTGCCTTTTCCTTTTTTAATTATTTTTCTTTTCTTTTTTCCTTAAACAAGGGCTTACTAACTATCATTATCCAAATTTTGAAAGTTTCTCCAATCTCATGCAATCACCAAGATGAGCACAAGCTCACACAGAAACAACTGCTAGGGACTAATCCTTACATTAAGGTTCAAATGACATTCCAACACTCCCTGTTTCTGATGAACACTGCTCGATAAGCACAGTGTTTCAGTGACACAAGTCAGAACCACTTCCCATTCCCAACAACCTAAAAATCTACTCCTTGCTCTTTTTAAAGTCTGTCAGTTAGAAAATATGAAAACATAAAATACTAAACATGAAAGGTAAAGCCAACTAGATTTGCAGTTTTATTAATTTTATTTTTTTTCTTTTTTTTACTAATCTAGGTAAAATAGGATTTTATGGAGCAACTGTTTCTAGTAGTTCAAATCAGCAAACGCACAGAGTATCAAATTGTACGGCAGATATCAACATATTTAATTTAATCCTACTCCCTGAAACCTTATCCAGTGAGTTAGCTTCAGGCTATGCCTTTTATCAAAAGACAATGCTACCACCAGCAACATCTCCTACATTACATTATGTATAAACACTAGAAGGAAAGCAAACAGGAAGAGCAAGTGTAAGTTAAGCTTTCATGTGCCTTTCAATCACCTATGACACTCTAAAATTTGGAGAGATTTATTTCATCCTCCTTTGACACTGCCCTCTTTTACTATGAAGGAAGTCTGAACAAATTAGCTTATACTACATGCCTGACTTACAGATTTCCTTGCTTCTAACATTGCTTGTTTATATTAAGAGACCTGCATTAAGCATGTCCCAGCTCATTAAACTACATCTACTTCTCAAGAATTCTTTGTCCTAAGCAGAATTCTTGATGTTGTCCATCAAGACCTACTATATATCCTTACAAGGTATTGAACCTGCAGCAGTAGAGACAGTATACCTTCCGCAGATAGAGGTCTTGCACAAACTGTTTCATCTGTCTCATAAGTATATTCTGACGCTAAAAATAGCATAAGCTGTTCATGCATCTCTGCTAAATTAAGCCAGTGAATCTTGGCACAGGCCCAGTGAAAGGGCATATATGCAAGAGACCACATAATCTGATCTATACAGCAAAACCTGTATTTGAATTATTCAAAGCAAACATCTTTTTCTTTTGAAACCAAACAGCCTCGTAAGACAAGTATCACTGCTGAAAATGTTTTCATCCTTATAGTTTTCTGCACTTCAAATGACAAGTTGCTACTCTTGCATCTGTTGGTTCCAGCTGACTGTGAATCTGAGTGTGAATTAAAGTAACTTCTAAACTGATGCTCATAATTTTGATTATGGCATCATCTCTGGACATCATCTAACTCAACCCTGCCCAAGACAGGGCTTGCCCTGCCTGGCTCAAGACTGAATCACTGGGAAGAGACTGGCTTCTTCCTGATAGCCCGTCAGGTTGTTGAAGACCACAGTTAATTCCATTCTTAAGCCTTTTTTCCCCAGACTTAAGAAACCCAGTCCTCAGTCTCTTGCTATATGTCAGAGTAGGACCATCATCACCCTTAAATCATTACCTGAAAATAACAGATCCAGCAGGCTCAAGTGAGTATTCATCCAAGAAGATAAGGAATACAACATGTAATTGCAGATGGAGAAAAAGCTTCTAACACAGTCTGTTGTGCAACGGTGAGCTTTTGCACAGCGAGCAATATTCCCAGGAAATACATGAGACTTCTTGATTATGAGAACAAGGTGTCACATCTTTGAAGGACAGTATAAATATTTATGCGCTCCTCTATCTCACTTTTATGAGGCATCCCTATGCCAGCATCTAAAGAAGAGAACCATGGCAGGATCTCTGTCTGATGAATCCTATAATCCCTACAGTAATCTAGACAGGATTAAAGGATTTCTTCAGCTATTCTGAAGCCAAAGCATGGCAAACTTTGGGGGTTGCAGGAATAAGGTGCATTCCCCAATGTTTCACTGCACACCTGAGAATTTTTCCTGTTAACACTGGACGTGG
Source organism: Psittacus erithacus (assembly GCA_009867235.2). NCBI lineage: Eukaryota > Metazoa > Chordata > Aves > Psittaciformes > Psittacidae > Psittacus > Psittacus erithacus. The sequence continues at coordinate 46,345 of WYDI02025523.1, read as the reverse complement.
ACAGACATTTCTACCTCTCCTAATCCTGAGGTACCAGCTCGCTACCTAACACATACGACTTCTGCAAAGGAATGTACTGCTATATTTCAGATAGGGAGAATGAGCTAGAGACCTTGCTCTTTAAGGTCTCCCAGTATACTGTTTGTTCAGTTTTACCACAATTTTGGGTTTTGGAATATCCTGCTCTTACCTTGTCAGCCAGGTCAAGATAAGGCTCAAGCAAAATCTCTGTCTTTTAGCAAGACAGGAATGAACTACAAGAAAAAAAAAACAAAAGTACAGAAGAAAGAAAACAACCACCAAACAAAACCCCACATGTGTTTGTCCTATTAACACCAACCCTATAGTTTCACAGTTGGGTGTGAGCTGGAAAAAGGATGGTCACGCCTGACCCCCTACATCTCACTCTAGGTTTACCCCACTTTCCAACCTCCTCCTCTTGGCCAGCTCCAAGAGCATGCAGTGAGTCACTGAGTCATTGATCCAACAGAAATCCATTTGGGTTTCCTCTAGAGCTAGTTTTCAGCTCAGATCTCCAGACTGATCCAACACACTACAGCGCCATGCAATTGCTGTAACTCCTCCATGGGAACCAGTAGTCAGGAAGCGAGAGGTGCCACACCTCTTGTGATAGCACAATCTTAAAATAAGCAGCTGCAAAAAAGAAGGTCTCGAGGTCTCTCTATTCACCTGACTCGCTGTACAATCAATCTGAAGCTGATCAATCTTCCTAATATTGGATGGATATTCGGTGAACAGCCATTAAATAAAACCTTTGCCCAGTGGCAAAAAAAAACCAAACATCCAAAATAAAATATTTTTTTTCCCCCTCCAGATTAATTTCCTCCTCACCCAAAATATTCTGGCCATTCTTCTTAATTGAAATGTTTCATTTCCTCTCCTTGGAGATGCAAAAGTCTGTATCAGACCAGATGTCATCTCATGCACTCGACTAACAATAATAATATTTAATTTCAACGAATGTTAAGATGTTCTATAATTTTTATACTACTTGGTACTCAGTTCACATTTTCGGTTTGTAAGCAGCCTCTCCTTCGAAATGTCTATTCTAACTCATTTTGGATATTAGCATGCAGAATAACGCACATAGCTTTTTCACTGGCTCGCAATTGCATACATAATGATAAATTTAACAACACTGACAACTGGTTTGACCCCAACAGTTTCCATTTAGGGACACTGCAACAATTTAGCACTCTCTCTCGTAAGATCTCAGTTTGCCATTTTTATATTTAAAAGCAATTACGCAACTCTTTAGCCTAGCCTTTTGCCATCAAGTTCGATGCCTCCCAAAAATGTTATATTGATGTTGTATTCCCTGTTTAAATATAGACAGCGTGCATATATAAGACTTTAGGAAGCTCCTTTCTCTCTTTTAACAATCCCTTCTCTCCTGTACTACAACATGGAAGAAAGCAGGAGTCTGGCTACTGCCCCATTCACATGGCAACTCTTGTAGACTTAAGCAGATGACGACCAATTCCCCTGGATGAAGAAAGCTAACAAAAAAAAAAAAAGGCAAAAAAAATACAGAGCTGCCTGGATTTCTTTACAGAAGACAACCACAATAGGTGGCCATTAACCTGCTTACCTAGCCTTGCTTAATTTTTTTTTAATAAGCTCATCTTTCTCCACTTCATCTTTCTCCTCCCTCATCCATTCTTTTCCTAGACTGCAGCAATAACATGCTTTTATTCTTTCCTTTTGACTGCCAGGGCCTTAAACTAATTATTAATTGAGAATGTATCTAAAGGATCTGAATGAGAAAGTTGGAATTAACCCAACTACCTCTTTCCCGCTTTTATTTTGCATACTCTTAACACTAGATCTACCAGTTAGTACTGCTAAAAACAGCAGATGTGTTATTTTCCATTCAAAGACAAGTTTTCCAGCTGTTTGGACAAAAATATGCAACAATGAAAAACAACGTGGAATAAATCAAGTACCTGGAAAAGACCTCAGCTTTAAGTGACAGCCATTAGCAACCAAACTGCCTACAGATAAAATTCTCTCAACAACTTCGCCGTCCTGTAGGAAAATCCTGTAGCAGAGGGCATCCTACGTTTGGGAAATCAGACAATTGACACCTCATCAAAAGATCTGTCCTTTAAAGAGGGTAGAAAGGCATGACCTTACACTGCCTGCTACTGCAGAGCTGGCTGGTTGTACAACACCGACTCATCTTGTTTCCAGTTGCTAAATTACATTAAAGGACAGCTAAAAATATATTAAATATTTTCCTATTACTTTTCCATGCAAGCAACTGCTGTAGTGACAACAACAGCAATGTCCAGGCAAAAGCTTAGTAACGCACAGAAGAGGGGGGAGGTCCAGGAATCCTTCTAACACATTCCAGATCAATAATGTAACATTAGGATTGCAAATGCAGATATAATTTTAACTGTTGTAAGAAAAAGAACTGATGCATTTCTAATGATCAAAACAGGAAACCATTTACAGTTCCCAAAAAGGTCAAATAGATCTGAGCTGCAGTTTTACCTGCCTCCCACCCCAAATTTTTGCCCCTTTTCTTTTTCTTCCAAAATACACTAAAACTTAACCAGTCTACCCGAGATACACAGCACACTACATTCTGACAACTTGACACCGATATGCCCCACCTTCCCTGAGAAATCACCCACAATTAAAAAGAAAAAAACAAGGAAGAACCATTTGAAACACCTGACTGTCAACGCTTAAAACACTTTGCGACAAAAATGAAAGTCTTAATTGATTAATGATCTCAAGGTCTCTATCGCCATCTAGTGAAAACTCACTCCCATTACTACACAGTCCACATAAATTTCACCTCCTTCACTGGAAGGACACACACTAACCCCTCTGCTGGGTCCAGCCTACGTGCGGCCAGAGTTTTAAGGCTTTGCTTCATTTCTACTGTGTGTCTTAAGGTAAATAAAGGTCAGACACCAGTTCACCTCTTGCCAAGGCTGACTGAAGAGAACTAGACTCTTACAGATTACACTCTTGTCATAGCACTATGATCTGGCTTTATAAATGGCATTTCCACATCATACATGTTCACTTCCTTTTGATGGCACATGTAGTAAGTTATACACTAGTCCAGCTATAAAAAAGTTTTTAACATGACAGTGTATAATTACAAGAACTTTTAGACACCATAAGGAACCCCATGACAGCTCAACTACTTCTAGTACATTGGCATTGCCAAACCACAGGGAATTTACAGGGCACACAGCACTCAGCATCAGACACTTGCAGTACTCGGTCTTCCTACAGGTTCAATGAAAAGGTCTTTAGTCACACAATTAGAAGGCAGCAATTTACAGATGTCATCAAAACTCATTCTCCCTCAGCTGTGTTAAAACTTAAGAACCTCAACTTGAAATATGTATTTCCCACTTAAAATTATTCTGCTAAGACTTGTGATTGAACTGTAATTGTATTAGTGCAAATATTAAGTTCAGTTTTCAACCCACATAGTATTTTTCCCACTTAGATATCTATAAGAAGCCTACCTGCATTTGTTCAGGTACCCTCCAGAACAATAAACAAAATAATACATTTTTAAGAAGTATCAATTACTGATCACTAGAACAGGCCACTTAAATTTAGATGAATAACATTCTTCCATAATAGGTATTTTTTAATTGACTTTTCTGTATAGAGAACCAAAATCTTCTGATACTTAACATTCACCTCTTTCATAGCAACATTTAGTGGTAAGAAGAAATCTGTGAACAGGAAGACTACTATAAAATTTCATAGCAGTATTTTTCCAGACCAAATATTTCAACATAAAACCCCCAGAACCCTAAACCGTCTTCTTGTGTCATCTTTTATGGCAAAAACAGCTGCTCAAGAAATAAGGAATAAAGCTCTATCTGTTTACTAACCACCTACCTAAAGATCCAAGTTTTCAGAACAGAGCACATACAGTGTATTTCATCAGAATCTGTCATACTTACACAGAAGCACAAAACTACAGCTTATCCTGAAAAATTACCAAATTTTAAAAAAGTTTGTTATCTCCACAGTATCCAGAGTAATGAACACTAATCTACCTCAAAGAATGGGGGAAAAAAGTATAGTTTTAGCTCTACAGGAGGAGCTGCACTGCACCAAAGAGGCCTACCAAGACAGCAGTGCCCCACCAAGCTCAGCTCTAGCACTGCCAGATGCAGACTTGCTCCCACAGACTTTCATCAGCATCTCTCTCTTGCTCTCCCAGCAGCCCCATTTCATAGGGGAACTTTTAGACCTGCACTGGGTAAAAGACACTTCCAGGCAACACTGTGCCACAGCATTAAGTTTTTCTCAAAACTCAGAGAAGCTACAAAACTGAAGATTCAAATGTGTGCAAAGGCTTGGCAAAAGCAAGGCCAGGTCTAGCATCACCAGAACTGGAGAGGCAACAAATCCCTTCCAGTCAAAAATTAACTATGTAAGAGAAAATGTCTCAAAGTGCTCCCTATCCCACCCTGTACCACCTATTTAGGATCTTCCCATTCCACCACCTCTTTGGAACATAACACAGAAACACCAAAATTTCATGCACCATTATCTCATAACAGATAACTGAGAATAAACTATGAAACAAAAAGTGTTGTGTCGTCCCCTCCAAACAGAAGCCAAAAAGCTTGAGCATACATACAGTACCAACTTTGTATGTGACAGCTGCCCTGTATGACTAATGGAGATCATAAAAACCCCAAAAAGTCAAATTCACGACCTGTAAAACACTGCTAGAAAATACGGAATCATACAATTACTGGGGTTGGAAGACACCTTAGGATCATCTAGCTCCAACCCCCTGTCATGGGCAGGGATGCTTCTGACTAGACCGTGTTGCCCAAGGCTTTGTCCAACCTGGCCTTGAACACTGTCCTGAACACATAAAGCTATGATACTCAGCTGCTTTTCGTATCAACCTTGTAGACAAATAAATCAGAATTTTACAGCAACAACAACAAAAAAAGACAGTACTTCCTTAAAAGAAACATCAACTTCTGAATTCACACCAATGAACAGCACATTTACAGGTACTACACATGAAAATTATTTTCTAGTGTGTAAGGCTAACATCCTGGTGACATAAACTGGGAGGATATCAAACACAGGGCTGTCTCCAGAGACCTGTTTAGACAGAATGACTTTTAAAAACAAAGATGTGCTATCAGAAACAAAATGCCCCTATGCATATCAGTTGGGGGCTGTAAATAGACCTTCAGCACACTGGTAATCCATAGCTGGGAAAGCTGTGCCCTCACATCACAGGAAGTGCCTCTAAACACAGACATGAACTCATCCATCTCCCTGCTAAACCAAAAAGCTGACCAGCCATCCTGTCACATCTGCTCTTGGCACCTTTGCAAATTCCTGCTTGGTATTCTCTTCTATAAAGAATTAATATGAAGCATAATGAAAAAATGTGTTTTAAGACACAATATCAGTGGCACATTTTGGATCTTTAACGATTACTTTTCCCACTAGGACCAAACTGATGTGGTACACATTCAGCTGCCATGCTAACCAACAGCAAGAGTAGTTTTACCTATAGAGTTAAGAGCAACTCTTAAAATCTAGCCTCTTGAGGTTAATGCAAAGCTTCACTTTAAGGAACAGTTTCTGAAAATAAGACCCTGATATACAATTCACTGTTATCATGTGATTAATTAGCCCTGTTATAAACTTTAGGGTTTCAGGAACTCAGCATACCAGTGCACAGGACAATCTGGCCAAAGACAGTCTCATCAAAAGCTGAAGCATACCACCAAATCAAAGACTGACCCATCAGGCAGAACTGGAAATTCATGGAAAATGTGAAAGCAGCCTTGATTTTTCTTGTCACCATCATCTGGTCCATTAAAACTAAGCAGTTCAATTCAAAACAAGGTTCTAGCTAGAGCCTCAACTTGTACTTTGAGACATTCTTTTCTTGACACCAGTTTCATTTTTTACAACTTCTGCAGTACAAGAAAGATACAGAAAACAGTTCTGAAAGGAAAAGCAGGTTCAAAACCAAGATCATCCCCCTATTCAATTAAAAAGTAGATGGCTTAAATTCACCATTTTTACATGTGTCTATAACCTGTTTAATGACTTACCTCTCTCCCTTTATGTGTCACCAAAGCAGCCAAAGGCTTGGCATAGAATCTGCTGTAGGAAAATCCCAGGCAGCCATACATACTGTTAGCAGTGAGTTTCAAAGCTTTCTGTCTGATATCATACTGAAACGAAACATAACCAGCAAAAATGATACAGCCAACAGATGACAGAACTTAATGTTCACAATTACATTCACAGCTTTTTATATAGTCTGCAGCAATGATGGGCTACAAGTAAAGCGCATTACAATCACTGCTCCCTACTAATCATCCCTATTCTGCAAGGCTGATCAGGGCACTTAAAGGGAATGGGAGGAAAATCAAAGGAGTTCTCTAAAACACACCTGTAAATAAAGGTCAGGATTTAAATCTGGCTGTTTCATTAACTGCTTAACTTGACGCCTTCTCTCCACCAGTTTTTTGATTTCTTTAGGCAAAATTCCCATTTCCAGAGATGGGTCCGGAAGCTCTGGAATTTCTTCCTCTTCTTCAACCTGTCAAATGATCACCAGTGTTTATCATTTCTTTCCTTGAAGATTAGATTTTAATGTGTTACGTGAAAAGCTTGGGGGAAAACACACAAACGAATCCACACAGGTTGTACCTATTCCTGCAGAGCACCCAAAGCACAACTTAGAACAACCGTGAGAGGTTTTCTGTAGTATTTAACTATATTAACTAGTCCCTGCTGAGGGACTGGGACTAAGCTTGTCTCTGGGAGAAACCCAAGGCAGGCAGGGACCAGTACCAGGAAGATGTATTTGTTTTTTTAATGCACGTGTGTGTGTTTTTATATATACTATGTATGTGTATACATATAAAAAAACCAGATAAATAAAGCACACACCCTCTCTACTCTGAGGCATATATAGATAGATATAAAAATTAAAGAAAAGCACACACACAAGCAATTCCTTCCATGATGAAAATAAAACCGTATCTTTTTTTTTTATTATCACGCAAGTATTTTTGATGTTCAGAACTGTAAAATGGAGTGCATGCTCTGTGGAACTGATACTGTGAATAAGATAACTGGCCAAAGAGAAATCAATCAACATTAACAGAATGAAAACTCCACTCAAGCAATTCTTGATTACTGCAAAACAATCACCTAGCAGAAAGTACACGTTCTTCTTTTTAGCATAACTGAACAGAATCCTTGGTCGGGAAAATTGGAAAGAAATTTCAAGCACCATGAAAGAGACAGAAACATACCAAGAAAGGGCAACAGAGACACTATGAGGCTGGAAAATTTAGTAAGACAGTCTGGGAAGACCCACAACAAGAAATGTCACCAAAACCTGGCAAAATATCATTCCATGATAAAAATCAAAATGAGCTGCTTCAATCTGAAGTACACCTAAGAACATGGGGTCAATCCACCAAGAGTTTGGAGGAACTTACTGACAGAGTCCCACATACTTTTTTCCTCATTTCTGCTATGGTACTGTTGTATCAGTAGTTATGGGACTAAAACTATGTCCCACAACTACGTATGCACAACATACTAATTCCAGCCTGTGAGCTGATACCAGTTAAAAATAAAAGCCTCAGGTTTAACCTTTAAACCTGACCGACTCACTGCTTCAGTTTACAGCACAGCTCCAACAACTGTGCCAGCACAGCTGATGAAATGAGAATAAGCAGCCATGGATAAGCCATGGCCAACACAGCTGCTGAGAAATCAGTACATGGAACTACACCTTCAGGAGTTTTTTCAGTTATGCTTAATACAGTTTAATGCTGTATTAAACAGCTGGTCCCACAGTTGACATAGTTACAGTATCATCCCCTAACACACACCCCCAAGACACACACACAGTTTTCCTGATGTCTGATCAGGGTTCAGCTCATATTGCAATCTTTTCCCCAGGCAGAAGCATAAGACTTGTGTCAGGTATGTTTACATGAATTCTGTGGCACCTTAACTTTAGGATGCTTCTACCAAGTTAGGATGTAATTGGTCAATGGCCTCAGAAATAGCTAGGATGACCTGCGGCTGGAAAGGGCCCACAGCCTCAGTACAAATACTGTTTCATGAGGACAGCAAGGTTTTATTTAGATGGGAAAGAACGTACCAAGGTTCGGTAAAAGTATTACTGAAAGGAAGATGACAGACATATAATACTCAAAAAGTCTCAAAACGAAACTTACTATGATACATCTTAAAAAGAATCACTTCTTTTTAAATGTGCAAGAGGGGAAAAAAGCCCACAACATTTAACAGCAAAAGAGAACAGTTTCTTACAAAGCTGATACACAGAAAACACACTGAAGCTAAGACAGTGTAACTTAAGTCACAAGTTAAAGTACACAAACCTCTGCCCTTTTCTGTGCTTCTGATGACAGTCGCTGCACTGTGGTAAAGCAGATGTTGAACTCCTGGATAATTGACGGGTACAAGCTGTTGAAGTCGAGAAGCAAAATAAACTTGTCATAAAAACCTAAAACAGAGTTTAAAACAAAAAGTCATAATTACTCAGTCTCCCTAAGGACTTCATCCAACTCTACAATTAACATTTAAGTGATAGCAATATATTGTACCACATTCCAGTATTTAAATCCCTTAAAGTAGCTGCTGAGATGCACCAATACCCGTTATAAAAAGCTGTCAGAAGTGGAACGATCCAACCCCATTAACTCACCAGAGTCGAACAGATAGCTTCTGTGTTACTATAGGACACTTGTACAGTTTTCCCCACATAGAGGGGAAACTGAAAGAAAACTTATGTGTCCATCAGAAAATCGTGCATAGACACACAAACCAAATTCCCTCCACGACCTTCTCACAAAAAGTTAAGGAAAAACTGTCCCAAGAAAAAGTAATTCCACAATCAATGCTGGGAATTTTCTTTTATGCAACAATCCCCTCCCCAACCCCCTGCCCCGAACCCACCACACCAAACTCCCTCAAGATACACAGATTGCCCATTGCAATCTCTCTGCATTAACATAACCTACCTGCCTCTAACTTCATAGAAGGAAGAAAATTGCCACATCTTACCGACTTTGGGATCCAAGACTAAGCCCCCAGCATATGCTGCTTTCTTTTTCCCTATCTTTGATTTATTCTGATCGTCAATATCTTCATCTTCATCCACCTACATTTGGCATTTAAAAAAGTCATTATCTAGTCTCTAAGATTTCTATACTGTTGGAGGAGTCATTTTTGGCAAATCAAATACGAAACTGGGAGCCAGCGGGTAGAATTACTTTTAAAATACATGCAAAACATGGTGTTTCCATCATGATCCTTATTAAAGTTCTCTACATGTTGACACAGCATTCAAACCAACTCCTACAGGAACAAACTGCTACCAACAGATTACAAAGACCCTAAGGAATTGTCATCATTCAACACCGCATTAGTATGCATTTTGTGGATGGCTGTGAAAGCCAACAATAGGGAAAAAAATCAACTCATGATCCAAAGGAAGTATTATTGACCAGTTAAAATGTAGGTTTTGGAAATACCAACAGCTGGGCTTTAATAAATCAAAAACCCTTATTTAACCCTAAAGAGTATTCTGCTATTCATTTTGATGCAGTAAGAATTTTTCTCCCACTTGTTCAACACTATTCTGAATCATTTAAAAATCCAGCACTGCTTTGATATAGCAAAACAATCAACAGAACTTACTGGTTTGGAATTTGCCACTGAACTTACTTAAAAGCAAAATATAGTGAAATATAAACACATTCTCAAATTTTAATTTCTTTACTAACAAACTTACAGATATTTCTATAGATATTATTTAGACCGGTATTATCCAAGGAAATTAAATACATTTTTAATGCCTTTGGGTATTTCACCCACATTCTCAAACTACCCACTGTACAAATTGTACTTGAAATACTGTTAATCAGCAAAATAACCGTAGGGTATATGTGCACCCATTAAGCAACAGACTTAACCTTCTGCATTGTTTCCCTGCGCAGACAAGTACTCAGCTTATTTCAATTTTAAACTAAAAGAGCACCTGAGCTTCCATAGATGCGTGACACAACGCAAAAGATGTTACAGTGTCACTTTAAACCATGCATTTCTTCATTACCAACTCAGCAAAAAAAAATTAATTTTGAATTAAGCACAAGCTGTACCATTAAGTTTTAGGTCATATCCAACACATTTGGGTTTTCCCTGCTCTCACAGAATAGTAATATGCAAAAAGACAGAAGAATGTTTGGGTTTTGTTTTTTTTTTTTTTACTAAAAATTCTTAGAAAGAGAAAAACTGGACCCACCAGCTTCTGCACAGGCTTTTTAAACACTTGTTTGTCCGGCACTATGTAGTCTTTTTCGTGAAATGCATGAAGCAGCAAGAACTCGTTACGTTCAGATCGTCCACCCATCATTGTCCTCGACTATAGAGAGGGGTGGAAAAAGAATTCAAAGCAAAGCATAAAAAACACTCTCACACAGAAACAGACTAAGGAATGTCTTTCAACTATGTGTAAGCTTATCCAGCATTACCACTATTCTGTATCATCACCATGCACAAAACTCGAATATGACATGTTTAAGGAAGTTTTGCATTATAATTTAACTAGAACATCAAACTCAAAGACTCATCACAGCAAAAAAACTTACAGCATCATGTATCCTCAGTTAGCGCTCAGAAGTTAAAACTAGTAAATCAAACACAGAAAACATGGAACTTTTTTGTAGGACAATGGAGAGGGGTGGAAAGTAACAAAAATGTACCATAACGTTTCCAGAGATGTTTGTTATTTGAAGAGCCAGTGGCAAAACATTCAGCTCACACATGATCTGCAGAATGAACCTGGCATCTGTCCAGGTGTTTTCCAGCATAAACATTAAGCGAGGAGAATCACTGAGAAAGGAAGGGGAAAAGCATAGTAAAGCAAAAATCAGCCTCCATCGTGGCTTAGACCTGCATGCTGTATGAAACATCTAGCACACTATTGTGTGGTATCTGGCACATTAGTGTTGAATTACACAGCATCTTTTAATTTTGGAAAACAAACAAACAAAAAACCCATAATAACAAAACAAACCTTTCAAAAGACCCCAAACCAAACCCAACAAACCCAAAACTCATGCCCACATATCCTATTAGTGTATATAAACCAATGCTCTCACAAATCAATTTGATTTGCACATAATTAGCCACCAGCCACAAGTAGTTTGAAGCATTATAAACTACTGTTAAGGTAATATTTCACTTTTCAAACACCAATATGCTAAATCAGCATCTCCATAATCAAATAAGCAAGCATGACACTGCATAGTGTGAAACTAGCTCCTCTACTTTCCAGCGAAAGATTAAAACCAAAAATTAACAACATACCTGTACATGTTCCGAATTTCCTCTGGTAGAATTGTTACCCTCTCTTTTTTCAAGATCTGACAGACCAGTTCAGACAAATGGTAACTTTTGCAACGAATTAATTCTTTAGCAGAAATTTCTACGTCACAGATCATTCGACCGCAGGCAGCATTCCTTTCAGCAAACCCTCCTCGACCCTTAACGATATCACATAAAGAAAGAAAAACCCAAACAAAATGAAACATACAAACATTAGTGAAGCATATCTATCCAAAATATAAGCTTATAGGATTCAGCCAAGTCAGTTGGTCACCAAATATTTTAATACTCTAAATGCTCTACTCAACACCACTAATACTGAAGCTTTATAATTATGCCCTAATGGTATCTTTTAGTATATATGGACATTAAGCAGTAGTTACTTAACTATCATTACTAGTTAATCTTAATTCTTAAACTGCCATGCATTTTTTTTCTTTCATAATTAAACAGTCCCAACAAGAACATATGTTTGGATTTTGGTTTTATTCCGAGCATATTTTTCATACTAATAGGAGGACAAAAAGAGTCATAGAACAAACCATGCACAGATACTCATCTTGCCCTCTAGGAAGGACAGGAAAAGGACAGAATCTGACCATGTTCAGCAGTTCCAACACTCCAAGCCTCACACATTGTCCTCTGAACAAGTACATACTAAGAACTACAGAATTATTAACTTAGCAGGTCTCTATGTAATGATTCACCTACCAATCCAAATTACATTCTCCCATGTTACAGTTGCAGCAGACAAAGGCTGTTACAGTAAAGACTACTGCAATTAATCTGTCATTACCATCATCTAGTTGAGATATGCAAACTAAATTAGCCTAACTTGAAAATTAGTTTAGCTTATTACTGTAATAAAAGTCATATAAACATTCATCATTTCTGATCCAGGACACATGAAATTCAGCATGACCAGCAGTCAAAACACATCAGTGCCACATTTACAATTCCTCAGCAAAATTAATTCATTTTTAATCACATGCAACATAAAGGGGTTTGAAAGAATTGAGCAATCTTATTACCCCAAGCTTTGGCATATTGGACCTCCTCAGTCGACCTATCTTGGACCAGTGAGGGACTTTGCACACATTAATTCTTTGAAGCAGCACTTCCAGATCAAATCCATAAATATTATGACCCTTGCAGCAGAAAAAATAACAAAAAAAGGTTACAACAAATGCAAATTGAAAGACTTACTTTCCCACACTCAGTATTCCTTTGCCCTTTGTGATTTTTCAAACTAATTGATGGCATTATCTCTCTCATAGAAACCACTTTCTAAAAGAATGTTCATCAACAGTACTCATTAGTCTTAACGCTAACAATGCTGTTCAGCAGCATACCAAAATCAGCTCTGTAGCTGGCTTACAGCTCACATGACTGAGGTTTATGCTTTGATAAGAGAGATTAGGATTTAAAGCTTTTTACAGAAAACTAAAAAAAAAAAAACAAACCAAAACATAACAAACAACATTATTTATATAACACATAAACTTAGGTATGAGTTTTCATCCATGAAAGCCTCAATACTGACATTAAAATGGTGTAACTTTTTCCTTTGATACTACAACAGGCACAGCTGTTAAATCTGCATAGGAAGCCATTGCAACCATTCACATATAGAAGCATAGAATCCTCAGGGTTGGAAAGGACCTTAAGATCATTTTGTTCCAACCACTATGCCACGGGCAGGGACACCTTGCACTAGATCAGGTTGCTCAAGGCCCCCTCCAATCTGGCCTTGAACACTGCCAAGGATAGAGCATTCACAACTTCTCTGGGCAACTTGTTCAAGTGCCTCACCAGCCTGAGGGTGAAGAATTTCTTCCCATCAAAGTACTCCAGCAATATTTGCAAAGTTTAAAAAATTCTAAAGACATTGATGACACTGGTCTGTAACCTCAAGTGTAAATAAAATCCTACATGATGAACACGAGCCTACCAGGACCTGTCAGTCCATGCAGACTGCATGTCAGACCTGCAGTCAGGAACTGCAGGTTCACTGTATCAGATACATCTGCGTAGCGCAATGTTGCGCTATAGAAGCAGCTCCTTGAAATCATCAGCAGGATTACAGCCACAGATATAATGATATAGCTTGCTTTTCAACAGCACTAAATAAACCAGGTGCAAACTAAACTGCACTGACACAGCTCTGCTGTTTTTAGCATCAGAGGTCTTATACCCCTACTACTGGCATTTTCAATTCAAAACCACTGGCTGCAGCGTTTTGCCTGATTCCTTCTCATAACCACCAGGAACCTGAGCTCATAGAACAAATACCAGATTTCAGCCACAGTGAGCTGAAAAACATCAGGAACCTGACCGCTCATTCCATCCTATTCCCACCACTTAATTATTTCTATTTACCTACAGAAGAGCAACAAGTTGCATATAACCAACCTCAGATTTATAACCAACTTTAAATTGTCTCCAAAATTTCATTAAATGAATGTAAGGACTGTCCATTAATTAAACACAACAAAAAAGAAAATGAGTAATTATAATAAACCCTCAGCTGCCAATACAGTAGAAAACATAATACTTGTTACAAAACTGCTAAGGTCCTGTGGATCTGTACAGGTTATCGTTTTGATTTACAACATAAACACAATCTAAAAGTGACACAAATTATATGAGCATCTGAACTGAAACAGACTCTTAAGTATACCAAGAGCTCCAATTTTTCTAGAAAATCACATGGGGTTTTTTGTTATGTTTTGTCTGAGTAAAGAAAAAAAATATTTGTTTTATATACAGTGGAAATACTACCCTATTTCAGGTATTACGGGAAATAATAGGATGTATAAAATCCTGTGAGGGAAAATTCTGTATCATCTTTGTATCAAAATATACCTGCTGTCTTATAAGCAAATTCAGTTCATAAGGCAGTCTAAGATAAACATTAAAAACTTAAAAGGGGACAAAAGGAAAACAATAAAGCTGACTGGCTGACACTGTGATTTAATTTAACTGACAAAGTCTCAGATCTACTCACCACAACAACATCTGGGTCAATTTTGTGAATCTTTGCAAGGAAAAATCCCAGCAGTGTTCTCTCTGTTGCAGCAATTTCTATTTTAGCATTCTAAAAGAAGCAAGAGAGCACCTGATTTCAATGACCCAATAAGTTTAAAATGGAAACATCTCCTTTCCCCTACTTGTTACTACACAATAACAAAGCACCAGAGCTCTCCCTTTCCTTCTGTAATTCAAGGAATTATGTTCTCACTCCCACAGACACAGAAAGCTTTACCCAGAGGCTTTTTCTCCATTTTGCGTTTGCATGCAGGTGTCTAGAGATATTTTAAGAATCAAGCACACCAGGAAAATATTCCATGTGCATCCTCCACTTACACGCTTAAGATCATACAGAAACAGAGGAAAACAAAACCAGGCTACTTTATTATTCTGCCAGCAATCCCAGTACCCTTGCGAATGTCTTCTGAATTCTGACAGACTTTACTCTCCAAAAAAAGAAGAAACAAACTCCCCCAGTTTACTATGAGTACACAGTCAGGTATAATGAAAACAAATGACAATTTCAGCCTCTTTGCAAAGCCTTTCCAATTCTCTTGTCTAACACTCCATCTATTTTATGACCAGAAGCAGCAGCAACACTAAACCACACACACACCCCCCTCTGCTTTTACAAGCAACAAAGAATGAATACCTAAATTTAGGTTTGCAGAGTGGAAAACTAATGAAATAATCATACCATTCCTTTGAATATTTCTCTTACACAGTATACCCGAAGTAACATGAAGTTCATATTTTAAAAGGTACCACAATCAGAAGGCTAACAAAATGAATTACCTTCCTTTTGATAGCTTCTTTGAAGTCATAAGGGAAAATGCAATCGCTTGGTTTGGAAACAACTGCGAAAGAAGTTACATTTGTTTTTACACACAAATTCTTAATTATACCTTACCCGTAAGCATCCATTCACAACAAAGGGAGTTAAGGAAAACTAACCTCTAATTCTAAAACGCAAGCCTTATGTGTATACCTGTCTTAAAAACTCATAAATAAAGCATTAAACAACTTTAATAATTCATAACTATGAATTCATAATTAGTAACAACTATGGCCCTCAGCTTCAAAAGAACCTGTTCTCACAAGGATTTAGCACTCTTTCAACTGAGGTCTGAATCCCAAGGTTTAGCTGATCTTAATAAACTTGTTTATAAATAAATATGACTTGTTTACTTTTCAAATTCTGTTCAGAAGAACTGAAAAATAACTCAGTGACAGTAAAGCAATGGTCTAAATCAATGGGTGAAGTAATCCAAGAGAACCCATGAGGAAGTAAAACCAATAAAAATGATAAGGAACTGCACAGAGCAGGTTACTTCATCTCGAAGGAAGATTTTTTTTCCAATAAAGTCTTCAACAAGATGCCAGTAACCAGTGAAGTTAAAAACAGGGAGAAAAGCTTGCTTGGGAGATGAAACTTTGCTGTTTACTTATCCTAAGCTATTGCTGCTAGAGTGATAGAAACCAAAGCAAACAAACAACCAAAAACCACACAAACTCCACCACCACCACAAACAACCCACAACCAAAAACCACAATAAAAGAAAAATTCAGAAGGAATTATTTTTCTGCTCCTAAACTGTTCCAAATACGTACCACAGAAGTGTGTTTGAAAAGGAGGCTGAGGTGGAGCCTTATCCAAAGGAAACTTCTGATGAATCAGAGCTGCAAGAGCTACTGTCTATAGCAAGAAGACACAGAACATGCAACTTCATAAACTTAACTACTGGCAAACCCCATTTTTCCCTCCCCTCCATTTTTTAATTAGTTTCCTCATATTTTCTCTTGTTTCTGCAAAAGATCTTCTTTCACAAATATAAATAGTTAAAAAGAAGAAAAACTATCAAATTATCTCAAATAAAATAAAGCAGAACTTACTCCTAAACAATTATCTTAGAAATTTGAGAAGGAAAATATTCCTTTGGAAAACTGCTTTTATCAAATTTTGTTCTGATTCTGAAAAGACCACACAATTTAAAGGATCTCCATAAAGTGCAGGGGAGATGTGAGAAAGGCAGGACATGCAGGAAGCCTTGCCTCCAGAAGGGCTCTCCCTGAGCAAGCAGTTAAGATTGCCAAGCCAAGAGGTTTGAGCATTTAGAAGGTATTAGCTTCTAAATTACTGATGCTTCTGCTTGCTTTGCCTGGCAGGAATATCCTGGCTCCCCAGACACTGGTCAGGAAAACCCAACAGAAAACAAAGCAGTCAGACTGCCGTTAAATTAGCCAGAAACAACTATCCTATCCTATTAGTGAATACTAAATCCCTTCCTTAGCTAGGGGGACTTAGGCACCTTTATCTGTTTTTTAAAGTAACTATAATTCGTAATCTGCAGTCCACAACTGAGAATGGACACCGACATTTCTCCTCTTCTCTGAGAAAATGAAAAATTTTAACAGCAGAGTAGCAGGTGCTGTAAGATTTAGACCAATTTCAGACTATTCCAAAATGAATTTTATCAGCACAAAAACCTGGTCATTTTACCTAGAACCTAAGATTAGTGCTACCAGAAAAAAAACAGTAATTCATTAACAGCTGTTCTGGGACAGTCTCATTTATAACTGTTACGCACAACAGATGAAACAGAAGGCTTGTAAAAAATACGTAGAATCTGCTGTCACAGTAAATACTCTCACCAAAGAGCCCTTGAATCCACAGTTTTCGTGCTAGTGAGAGCCCAGTGAAATTTTCTTTGAAAAGCCTGCAGCACATGCGAGTTTATTCAACAGTAAATATAGTTAAGATATGTTTTATCAGGTGAAGTTCTTCCAGGCTTTAGAAAATTTTTAGCATATGCCAAAGAACAAAACCAAACCAAACCAAAATGAGAGCAGATTACATACCTCGTTCTGGTGGTTCTTTGGGTTCTGAGTTGTCTTCATGCTGAGGGACATGACCACAAGAGGAGGAGGAGGAGAAATATCTTTAACCACATTCACCAAGCCAGGCTTCATGGCCACAGCTTCCACCTTACACCAGCTGACCGACTGATTTGAAGGCTCTGAGGAAAAAATGTGAACCACATTAATTCTTCTGGGATCCACAAGTAAGGCTTCTTTAATGGCACTCTTCCACAAAGCATGTCCTTTTAATGTGTTGCCCTTGTGGGACAGTCCAAGATCTAGACAAGTCCTGCTCAGTTTTTGGTAACTCCCAGTCAGAAGTAACTGACCCAGACAGAAGCCTAGTCACATCAGGGGCTCTAACATATGCAATATGTAGTATGCAGCACACACTGAATAGAGGGCTCTAACCAAGCTGAAATATGATGGCGTAACTACCTGTAAGTGGTGCATGCCCATTCATGAGGCAGAAGGGATTTCAAACTAAAAAAGCTCCATAACACAAACTTTTCTAAGTGCCAGAAAAAAATAACAACAAACTACAAACTAATACACAAACAAAAGAGCCATCTACCAGGAGTTTGTTCTTATAAAGATACATTTTCAGAAAAAAAAAATGAATCTTAAGTTACCAAGAGAAGAAAGAGTTATACCTTTCTAGGAAACTAACTTTAGCTTTACATGGCTTTAGGGCATGCACCTGATAGGCACCACACGGTTCCCTCTCACTGACATTCCAATTTATAATCTCATCTGTACAATGTGCAACTTTATACGGTAGAGCTCTCAAAAAACAAAGGAAGAGTAAGCTACAATTTGTACCAGATAATGAAAATTACACAGATAAATTTCAAGGTCAATTTATAAAATTACAATTTATCAGTACAATTTAGATTTCCCCTCATCCCCACAATCTATAATTGTGTGTATTTTCCTGCAACCAAGTATTTCACATGCAAACCACCATACGTGGATTTTTTATTTCCAGCCAGCATGGTCCTTTGATCTTCCTACTCATCAAGAGAAGTTCCAGGCTAGAGGTGTTGGTTCCAAATACATGGGAAAATGTTTGTCCTTTCAGATCTTGGGGAAGCCGAGGGCAATCAGCCTAACAAGTAACAGAAAGCAGAGAGTCATTTCACCCCACCGACGACTTCAAGGTGGATACACTATATTCAGACAGCACCTTAACAAAACTACACAATACCCAAAATCACTGTGATTTCCCACAAGCAAAGCCTTAACCTAATACCTTACAGTAATTGAATAAATTATAATATTGACTCAACTTAAATAGATGCATAATAAAATCAGGACAGTAATGTAAAAACGCACTGAAGCTAAAGTTCTTCATCTATACTGGATGCAAGACAGAAATATTATCATCAGTCAAGACTACAACAATGTTCAGTGACCATTTTGATACAGAAACTGCTCATGTTGTCAACTTAATTAGATAGCTACATCTTTAATCTTGTCTGTCATACAAATACTGGATAAAGTGCTTCTGCACAGCTAAATTAAAATTTGAGACAGCAAGCTCTATGTTCTTACAGATTTAATTTTTTTTCCCCAATCTGTGCTGTTCAATTGTAAAGCTCTTCAACAAATCTTTCCCAACCAGCTGCTATTTGCAAGAGCCATATAAGCAGAGGTAACAGCTGTATTCTGGACATGGATAAAAAAAAAAGCAAAATTATTTAAGGGTAATAAGTTAAAATATCTTATAGTACTTTGGGCCCTGAGCCAGCACAGCTAAAGGGTTGTTTAGCCAGTATCAAGTGATTCAGTGGCAAGATAATATAAAATAAAGACAGGATAATAGTGAATATACATTGTTGTAAACCAATAAGCAAATTCTAATCAGGGGAGAAGGTGGGAGGAATGCAGTAGTTGTAGGAATTATTTTTTCCTCCTCATGCTTTACTTACACAAAGAGAGCCAACACTAACAAATCAGTGTTACAGGTTGTTTTTGTTAAGGACTAACCAACATACAAATGATAAACCTTTACTTACAAGACAATGAGCAACTAACTACACACTGTAACAGAGGTACAGACACTAGCTACTGAAGATCAAATCCAATAGAATTATTAATTGGGTAAGAAAGCAGGTTATGGTCTTTCATCAGATTAACTATACTCACCGAATATTTAATTTCCAAATATTCAGATTTTGCAGGAACATCCGGGATCTCAAAAGCATAATATTTTTCCACTTTCTATATAAAACAAAGATATTTTTTCAGTATCTCCCAACTGAATATTTATTCTGTCTGATAAGAAAGCTAATGAAAAAGGCCAGCCAAAACATACATGTCAAATACCATGGCCTTGATCATATATTACCAATTCTGCAACCCATTATAACCATCTAAAGATAGTAAGAACGTTATAAGAATGTAGTAACAGTTCCTGTATTTAATCTCTTCAGGCTTTCTTAGCATGAAGAGTTTCTACAGAAATGACTTATAAGTATACTAACCATTGCAAAACAAAAAACCAAAATACAAGCTTAATAGCTAAGGAACTCTGTAAATTCACCAGCTTCAGAGATACTCACGAGAACTGGCGGGTGCAGCCCACCACAAAAATCACCAAATGACTGAGATGAAAAGTCATCTCCAAACACTGTCAAGTATAGCTGCCTGCTCAGGGCTGGGTCACCTACAGCGGGTTTCTCAGGGCCTTCTCCAGTTAGGTTTTGAATATGCCCAAGGACGGAAACTCCAAAGCTTCTCTGGGTGACCTGTGCCAGTGCCTGTTCTCCCTTACAGTAAAAAAGTGGTTTATGTTCTGATAAGTTTCATGTGTTTCAAATGCTCTTGTCTTCCATTGGGCACCAATGAGAAGAGTCCACCAGAGGCATCTTTACTCATCCCACAGATGTTTATATACAACAACAATATTTCCATTACCAATCCTTTACCACAAACTTTCTCTTCTCCAGGCTGAGCACTCACAGTCTCTCAGCCTCTCCTCACATGACAGATGCTCCAGGCCCTGTAATTATCTTTGTGGTCCTGTTCTGAACATGCTCCAGTATGTGCCTATCTTTCTCTGTTTTTCAGTGCAGCCAGTTTTCAGACCATCTCACTATCCAGTTACCTAGCCCATACTTTATCAGTTTGTTTTTGAGGATGCTATGGGAGACAGTGTTGAAAGCCATACTAAACTCAAAATAAACAGAACACCTGCTGTCCCCTTCAGGGAAGACTTATCCACCCAGAATAAGTCTTCTTTGATTCAGGCTTTCCTTCTGGTCTCCTGGGGTCAGGGACTGCTGAAGGCCGGACTCCCAGCAAAGACCAAGGTGAAGGAGATACTGAATGTTTCTGGCTTTCCACGCCCTCCATCACCACATTCTCTGTCCCTTTCAGCAACAGGCCCATGTTTTCCCCTAGTCCTCCTGTACCTATAGAAGCCTTTTCAACTGCTCTTTGCCTCTCACCAAATTCAACTCTAGGTGGGCTTTGGGGATTTTTTTCTCCATCATGATGTCACCTCCATTACTCTGCCCTATAATCCTGACCCGTAAGCTCTCGGCCATGCTCTTTGGGCATGGAGCTCAGGGCACGCCTCCACGCATTCTCATTGCTCTGACATGTAAAAGGGACTCTCCCTCATCTCCATCCCAGTCTGTCCTTTTGAACCACACCCTATCCCACCACGTGTCTGTGATCCCAATGAGATCATAGCCCTGTAACTGCACACAGTTCCACCTTTTACACTTTTTCCACAGTGCCACTGCATGCTTTAGTGTACCAGCACTTCAGAGAGGCACCCAAGAGAACTAATTTCCCAACCATCTGCCCGCCGTTTATTACATGCTTAGAACAGAATCATTTCTATGACAGCACTGTATTTCTCATTGAGTGACTTGGCTTTTACTAGAAAGGAGTCAAGTTTGTTTATGTATCTCTAACAAAGCTAGTTACAGCAGCCTCAAGTTCAGTACAATTTTACTGAAAGTATCACTTCTGCTTTCTTCAAGAACAGTAATGATTTCCTACAACATGCACAGCTTGTCAGTTTCTAAGAATAACTATCTATAATTTCTAAATAACTACAATATCCTCTGCAACGCTGCTATAGCACCTGCTGAAATGCCATGCTCAATCCTGTAACACATATGCTTGGCCCTATCATACTTCCCAAACCATCTGCACCACTGTTACATATTATTTTGTTATGCCATAACTACGCTAGAACATTACTCTTACTGTAAGAATTCCTAGAATTAAAAAGCATATTTTCACTGGACAGTGCACTAAGTTCAGCACACCATACACAGAGTCAGCATAATATATCACTAGAGTAAGTTTAACAAGAAAAAACAAAATTACCATAAATAGGAATAAAATTTACAAATCAAGAAAACAGATGCACAGCTAGGTGAACTCCTTATTTTGGTTTAGGGTTGGGTGTTTTGTTTTCTTTGGGGTTTTTTTTTAGGATCAGCAGTAACTCAGAGCACTAGAATGAGCAGTTAAGCTTGCTACTTCTCACAACACCGCATTTTAAGGCTGCAGATCCTGGCTGGGAGAGGAGAGGGCCTTCTGCTATAAATAGGAAGAAGGCAAATCCAGAAACAACTATGGCATCAACAGTTACATGGAAGCAGTAATATACCATGTAATGTAACTTGGGACAAGCACAGCACTGTGAAGTCAGAAGAGCATTACAAATTAACATGCAAATATAGACCTGAGCTGTTGAGCCAAAGCAATGCATCATAACAGTAATATAACAATGGCAATGCACTGCTTTTAGTGCATATTACTGGTGCCCTCCCTCCGGGTTTTTTGGTTTGTTTTTTTTACGCAAAAAAACCCTCAGGCTTCAAACAAGTTCTTCTTGAAAGTGCAAGCTGAACATAGTGTAAAAATAGTATGCTGCAGTGATTCATCTGCGTTATTCCACACAGCTCAGCTCAATTACACAAGCGTCTGGTCAGAACTGCAGTGAATGAATGCTTTGCTGCAGAGTAATCTGCCCTTCAAGTGGCCCTTCAGAGAGCACTGATTAGCTGCTAAGTTCCTAAGTGGAGCAAGGCTGCTTTCAAATTGATTTGTGAAGACTTGCTAACTTGGCAGCAGTGCAACCCATTGAAGCCACAATTAGCAGCAGGTGCAGGAGGAAATGATACAGCTTAAGCGTATCTGCTCACAAGAACGAAGTTTGGGGCTGGCAAGGCCAAGCTGGATGCAAGCACACACACAGAGAACAACCTGTCCCAGTGTATAAACACTGGCTCTCTTCGCATCATCACAAAACTGGGCATTCTGAATAACTGGCATGGCAAGTATGCTAGCAAACTTTCTGATTTCCAGCTAATGAAGGATAAGAAGGATAAGAGCTTCTGAGTTTCACAGTACTCTGCCAGAATTGAGACTTCATGTTACTCTGAATGCATTGCTCACAAGAGCTCTGATCACCTAAGCAATATTGCCATTAGCCTATTAAAACTCTTTCCAAACACCAGCCCTTCACAAGACAGTAGTGGAACACTGGCTGCATGTCAAAGAACAGGGGAGTTCTTCTAAAGCATATTAGGTCCCACAGTCACAATTGTACAGAGACAACTTTTTGAAGCATTCACTCAGCGGAGTGCCAATACCATTTCAATCTGAGACCTCTGCACAACCTACAGAAACACAGAAGCAAGGGCTTCTCTGGTGGTATGACTGAAATATTAAGAAAGATGATGACTCCTTATGAAAAACAGATTAATAAAGTATATAACCAGGCAAACTGAGGTCTCAAAAGAAACAAAAGAAAAGGGAGGTGCAGTAATGGGAGAACACCACTACTTCTACAATTATCTTGCAGGAAAAAGGACACCTTGTTGCAGAGATGTAAGCCCAGCCAGATTTGGTGCCACTTGTTCAATTTTGCGTTAAACTGGAATAGCTGAGTTACTGTAATACTTTGCCTGAATAAACCCTCCAAAGGCCTCACCAACAGCCTTGCTCCTCAATACTATCTTTTCTCTTATCCCCCACATTACTAGTGCCATACCCTCCTCGTAGCTCCAGGAAGGACTACTGCTTCCAGGAAGCAGTAACTATCAAGATCAGCATAACAGTGAATAGCCTTTTACCATGTTAGCAAAATTCAGTTTACTGAAGAGTCCAATGAATTCAGAGTTTGAGTTCTTACTGTTACCAGAAACAATTCTGGTATGTTAATTTCAGAACTTCTCTGCACCCCAACTATCCTGCCTAATTTATTCATGAATTAAATTTATAAATTTGTTTCTTTTGCTGAAGCTGCCCTTTAAATAGCTTTCCTGCTACTCATCCCCTTTTAATGTTTTTAGACAGCAAAAAGGTCTTAGCATTATTCTTTACTAGGGTAAAAAAAAAAATAAAGCTCTGTCATAGTTATCTCTGGTATAACTGAATCTTCTTTTGTCTCATCTTTCTAACTACCATCTATTGTACCTACTGCAGCTTGGGTTAGTCTTTCTTCATAAGGGTGACCTAGTGTTAAATTATTCTAGGTAAGGTCTGAACAGTGTCTTTGCGCTGCTACTTCCCTACTCCTGCTGGGGATTCCTCCCATGTAACACCCAGAGATCCCAGATGCACCACAGCCATGTGTCCAGTCAACAAAGTTGGGTCTTTCACCCCAAGCTCCGTGTAAGCTCAATAAAAATGTTATAAGCTTTGAACTAACATCAGAAATAACAGTTTAAATACTTCCTACTTATGTTTTACCTTGATTTTTAAAAGCCAAGGTTAAACTATATTACTCCATTACTTCACTCACGCTATTCTTCCTTAGAATACCGTGGAACAGGCAGAGGTTTCCTTAGATTCTGTTAGCAGAGCTGAATTACTTCAAAGGCATCTCCCCCTCCCCCCATTCCTGGAGTACAAATGTTTGTATCTTCTTTTTTAATGAAGAATTTATTTGCCCCAAGTTTCCTCCCTCATTCCTGAAAGGATCTTTGAACAGTGAGCTATTACAAACTTGGGTTTTTACCTACTGTTGAATTCATTCATTTCCAATCCCCATACATAACAATGAAGTTAAAATCAACTATACAAGAGAAATAACACTGAGAACACTGAAAAAGCTAAATTTGCACAGTATTGAGAGACAAGATAAGCTAGTACCAAAAAAAGAAAAAAAGATTTTACAATGTACTAATGATGTAAATAATGCACTAAGCTACACACTGATGAAGAGATGACATCTTGAATGAATTTCCCATTTGAGAAACACTGATCACATTTTCACTTTAACAACTTAAACTTTCAGAATTACTCTAGCTTTGGATTAGGTGATCTCCTTAGGACCTTTCCAACCTGAATTACCATATCAGCTTGTTTTTATTTTTCCTCATTTACATTTTGTTAAATTCCATTCTTCCTGTATTTTTTATTTGCCATTCATTCCCTGATCAACTATTCAGGAACAAATCCTACCAAGTCACAAGACAGCCAACCTGGGAAAAGTTACAACTGATCCCACACCGAATCATGACAATGAAAGCCAGCTTTGCCAGACACGTTACTTCAAGAAACAAAAGTTTCTGCGCACTTCACTCTGAACAAATCTTTTCCTCTAACTTACATGTTAGCCATCACCTTTCCCCCCAAGACAAGTGCTTTGTGCAAATGAACAAGAAAGCTTTCCCACACTAGCAAACTAATTCAGTCCAAACCTGTAACGATATCAGCAATTTTCCTGCAGACTTATGACAAGTGTTATATTACTATTTGTGCAAATTTTCTGTTATAACACTTTGTTTTCTCAATGTTCTTTAAAGGATTTGTTGAGCAAACATAAGACAGCAAAATAACACTGTAAGATTACTGCCCATAGCTGCAAGACAAGAACAGCTTAAGCTTCACGACTGGATGACAGTACTCATAACTTGTTACCTTCTGTAGAAATATACTACGATAACCCACGCTCCAAACAGCAAGGGTGAGAAGCAGCATGAGACATGCCAAAAGATAAAGCTCAATATGACATCTGGTCAAGTGCAAAGATGGTCTAATCCCAGTGTAACATCCTATCTGCTGGACAACACAGTCTTTCATTTTAAACTTGAACACCATGAACTGATACCCAGGGCTTTAGGAATCAGGACTTTTATCTGTTCTGTATTCCCAAAAACAGCTCAGCAAGCAAGAAAGACAGTCTGGCACTCAACCCAGTTTCAAAGAAGCTAATGAGTAGATACAAAAGCAGTACGTTTAAACTTCTGGTGAAACTATCATGTTGGAAATTCGCTGTTCTTAAAAGAGTTATGGATATTTAGGAAGACATTGGGATAGTTTTTTTACAAGCAAATAGGCTTACATGTGTCATCGTCAGGAGTTACGTGTTTGTGTTTCAGCATAATCTCCCCCACTGGACAGTGCTTGAACAGACTTCCCACCTCACCAACCACAACAGAAAATAAAAAAGTAGGATGCTTGTAGACAAACCTTGGATTTGAACTTCATGATCTTATACTTGGGTGAAATGCAGTCATTAAATTCCTTGAAAACACTCATTATAGTTACTGGAGTCTCCATCTCTTTGCCAGTAGATAGGTCCATTTCCTCAAAAACACAAGCCAGGTTTTACAAATTAACAAAAAATGCCAGCAGACACGAGCAAAAGGTTGAATTTTGCTTTGCTATTATGAATCAGATATCTCTTCTTTAAGGGAAAACTACAGTTCAATCAGCCAACAAAACACATATTTAAAAATACTATTTGAAACAAAGTGTTTAAAAAGCACTAAGTCTTCTAAAAATACTTCAAGACCACTTTATTTCCTAAGTAACAAGTCTAAAGGCAACAATTTGTCCGCAGTTTTTAGGGTCGGGGGGGGGGAAGCAACAACCCTCTACTCTGCATCTCACATGATATACATATATACTGTACTCAACTTTACCACCTACATCAGATGACACTGGCTTCAACAGTTCCCATAAGCACACTACTAGAACTCGTAATCTGTCATAAGCAGAATGAAAAGTACTTATGTTTGACATGCTTAAAAGATACACTTACTGTTTCACGTGGCAGTAGATAAACAGTTCTCTCAATACTTTTCACTGTCACACAGCAGCTGACATAGGTGTTTGCAGATTCAATCCACACTTTCCCAAACAAAAATACCACACCTAAGGAAAAAGGGCAGAGCAGAAAATTCAATATGCAGTTCTTAAATTCATCATTCTTAATGTTGCTTAAGGCAGCTTATTATGTATTCTTGCACAGAAGCACAACTTCTGGCTTAGGTCCTTGAGCAACAAACCTTTCTGATGTATCAGCACATTCTAGATTGTTTTAAACACTAGCTTTATAAATAGATACCTGGTTAGTCATGCTCCTAGCTCCATCACTACAGTAACACCTTGATACGTGAAACTCAAAATGGCATCACACAGTCTCAGAATCATGCTCTGATATTCCATTTCTACCTATATTTGATAATCATGGCAAGAGGAAGGAGAGAGAAATCAGTGAAAGCTGAAGATAATCAGAACGGCTGTGCTGCCAGTCACTTCTGAAATGTGTCATCTACAGTTTTTCATTCTTCAGCTAGACCAGCACAATTAACACATTTTTCCTACACTTCAGTAGCACGAGCTCAAGACTCTACTACTAAGAAAACCTGCAGAAATACACTCTGAAGATAACAACTACAATCTGATCAACTGTAAAAAGTTTTCCACTATTTTTAACAAATGAGGACACCAAAAGATTTATGACATTGCAACAAATCATGGACGCTAAGACAGCAGTTCTAACCAAGGTAGCCATTCAGAAAGCCGATATACAGCAGGACTAGCGCAACTGACTTCAGCGTGGATCACATCATTGTCGTACGTGCGCATCTCTGAGCCACACAGAACTTAGCATTAGCACAAAATGCTGCAAAATGCTAATCAAGTGATGTTAAACTTTGAAATAACATAGAACAAGGCCAGCTGACTTCCACATACAGCTTGTGTACAAGTAAAATAAACTTCCAAGTACAACTCAAAAGCTGGCTTCACCCAAGTTCCCTTCAAACTCCAAATAACTTGGAATTTGGTTACAAAAGAAAGACACTCTTCCTACAGCACAACTACTGTTGATGAAATCAGAAATACCAAAACTGAGACTGTCTCAGAAATAAATGTTTCACATAGAGGAGATTTTGGAACCTGCATTTCAACTTGGTCTGACAATGCACAAACAAGTCCTTGGTTAAGAGTTATAATTTATCTTTGCCATATGACTATCAGATGTAAAGACACCCTTCTTACCCTAGTAGATCAAAGATAAACCAGTGAAGACACACTAAGATGGGTGACAGTCTGAATGACAGGCTAAGAAAAAAAATCATATTTTGAGTGCTTGGAATAGATGTGAACAAGACTACTACTGTCAAGGACAGAGAATGCTGCAGTTTTGAAGATGATGAGAGAGAAGATACAAGCTTCAGCTGCACAAAGTGTTTTAGAGATTTTAATACAGAGGCAATCTTCAAGATTTAGACAGTTTGAATAAAAGGATCTAGAAAGAGTTCAAATTACAGATCTAAGTGACAGGGAAGATGAAGTTCTTCTCCCCAGCATTTTTTTTTCCAAGTGATAAAACCCTCAGGTAGGTTTGTGTCATACAGGAAGATGAAACTATGGGAGAGACCACAAAACGGTAGTTGGTTGCTTGAACAGCTGGCAATATTAAGGGCATGGAGAAGTTAACCT
The DNA here is from genome assembly GCA_009867235.2 of Psittacus erithacus. Classification (NCBI taxonomy): domain Eukaryota; kingdom Metazoa; phylum Chordata; class Aves; order Psittaciformes; family Psittacidae; genus Psittacus; species Psittacus erithacus. The sequence continues at coordinate 18,310 of WYDI02025523.1, read as the reverse complement.
GTCAGAGGCATGCATATAAGCGGGTGAGGTAGAAGGAAGGATACATGACTCAAAGACAGCGTAAAAGGCTGCCTGGATTGCAAAGACAAATTTCAACCAACTCTAGCTTGGAAAAAATATAAGGTCTTAATCCCCAAATTTTACAGAATTAGAGTAATTTAGGATGGAAAGAAGCTTTGGAGGTCACCTAGCTGAACACATACTACCTCCGGACGCACTAAAAGCGGGGATAACTTCAAAGAGTTTTCAGAAACGTTTCATATGTAAAACCAGGAAATGAGAGAACTGGTATCAGGCCCTATCCCCTCTAAACTTGACTATGGGAAGAATTAAAAAATGGGTGTAAAGCTATAAAACATAGTCTGTGAAAAGAAAGATCATGCTACCAATGAACCAAAAGACAACCCAAGTCAAGAGATAAGAAAAATGTCCTGCAGAGGGGAAAGGGCAAGTTTTATTCATTATTTCTTTAAAAGGTTAATAGGATTACAATTCCCAAGTTCTCTGCCTAAGATAGTAAGGGGAATTATGAAAAGTAAGCCTCAAAAAAATCATTAAGTTTGAAACAGTCTTATGATTATGCTATGGTATTTACTCTTCAGGCAGTGCATTTGACATCACAGCAAATGAGGCATAAACAAAGATCATGAACATGTTAAACAAAAAGCAGTACCAAAATTTTCCCTTCTACATTACTAATTGAAAACAGGTGCAGTCTTTATTATTCAGTCCTGAAAAAGTCATAATGAGAAAAGAACACTCCCTGCATGCAAGAAACAGAAATCCTTTCATAATTAAGTTCCATTCAGAAAGCACTGACTAAGACGACAAAAAAAAAAAAAGGAAAAAGAACAATAGTGGGGTCTTTAAAAGTAGCAATTTTATATTAGAGCCATTGATTTCATCAAGATATCTATGATTATTACCACTCCCATCACCAAGCTGCTCAGCCCAGCACAGTCTCGTATTTAAGTTTGGCATCTCAGCTCACAACAAAAGGTGCAACAGAGAAACGCATCTGACTCAATGCTTACGGCATCAACCCCCCAAAAATTTCAACACATATGGAAGAACCTTCTGGTAAACCTACACAAAGCACAAATTAGAAATCCAAGATCCTAAAGCTGCTGAGAAATGTGAAGATGGATGAGAAGTGCTTACAGCAGATATGAACATGACTTCTTTTGTCAGGGCTCAGATTAGAAAGCCTCAGTTTTGAAGACTAAGAGCTAGGATTCATACTTCAAGTGCACAAAATATTTTAGAGATGTTGATCTAAAGACAGTCTTCAAGATTTAGACAGTCTGAATAAAAGGATCTAGGTAGACCTTGTATTTTTCAAGCTATCTTCCTTCCCTGATACCTCTCCATCATATAAAATTGTGCAACTGCTATTGTACAGACTTTCTAACAATCCACCATAATTTTAAGTTACATTCCCAGAAACGAAAAAAAAATTGCTCAATTGTTACACCAATGTATAAGAAATTAGCTTATTCTTAGAGTGTACATGGTTTTAAGAAGACCAATGGGTCACCGACAGTGAGAAGCGCTAGTAGCTCCCTTTGTACATCCCTACTATTACACTAGACCAAGAGACAACATTCTCACTTTTCCCAGTCAGTGCCCTGCACTGAGAACAGAGGTAAGGAAAATTAGCAGATGAATGTGCAAGTTATAAAGCACAAAGAAACAGGGTATCTAGACATAATTCAGACAAGTCTGAAAATACCGGTTACATAGGAAGAATCAAAATGACATTTCCTGCCTTTAAGTAAACAGTTACCTGGCTGACTGTACGGATCTTCATAAGCATCCAGCCAGTAAAATCTTAAGACTTGATCATCATTTTCCCCATTCACAAGTGGAAGGAGGTTGGGGTCCAGCTGAACTTCTGCTGCTACTAGATCAGCTTCATCCTCATCAACTCTGTCCCAACATGAAATATCTGGGAAAGAACTTCTGCAGGTTTTGCAGAAGAAAGAAATAAGAAGTAAAAATATGCCTTTGCTATAACTACAGTTGTTTTGCTTTTTTTTCATCCCTCTATTCTCACACCTTTTGTTGCTCTTTCCACTACCAAGCAACATTCCCAAAAGCTGGGTTTCCTCAGATTTCTTCTGAAAAGTAGGATGGAATGACAAAGAGAAAACCCCATATACAAGTACCATTCTCAGTACACAAAAACAGAGGCTTTAAAAATCATTCACCTGGATTTCAGCCTTTGCCTTTCAAGCCTTTACAGAACAAATATATCCACCCATCTGTGCAGTTGCTCAGTGGTAACAAAAGATTATTTCAACAAAACTACCTTTTCAGTCATTAAATGTTTAAGTCTTTTTTGATCATTCGAATTTTTACAGTTTAAAGTTATGGAAACATAATTCAAAATTCTTCCAAGTAATCAAAAATAACAGGGAAGAAAAAACCCAACTTTTTTTCCTATTTCCAAAGACACAGCTGTTCATCATGTGAAATTACTTTTAGTGACAATACTTCTAACAACAACTAAACTTATGAAATATCTTCATAGATGCTTAGAATAAGCATCATTAGTTCCTCATTTTTGCTTATTGCCATCAAACTTCATTGTTCAACCCCTACACTGAATCACCTCAGTGTACTGAAATGTGTTACGTCATGTGCTAAGCTCCCAAAATACCAACTATTTTTCAATTAAGTAGCTATCTGCATGTTCAACATTACCATTTTAACATCCCTATTAAAAAAAAAAAATCATATAGCATTATCATTCTGTCTGTATCACAATTATACCATTGGCAAAGACAAATATGAAGCTAAATCTAAGGTTTATGGGTATTGAAAGGCTTCTTGGTGGAAAAACAAAGTAAAAGAAAAGTTCTTACAAGACAGATGTCTCTTTCTTCTCCAATTCCAGCTGCTCTGTCTTCTTTTCAATCTCATTGTCTCTCTTCAAGCTTTCAGCTGTCTCAGGTACAGTTTCCACACTCTCTGCTTCCATAGGCTCATCAAAGTCCTCCTCATCAAAATCCATCATACCCTGATTATAGTCTGGAAGTGTTGCACATAGAACTAAAGGCCTGAATCATTAAAATGACACACTATCTACTACAGCAGTATATGTAAATAGCATACTATATGCATAAGCGTATACAGTATTAATGTACAAACAAAATATCACATTTATCTAAGCATTTAACTAGAATAAGCTATGAAGTGTTTTAACATTAATCCACCTTATTCAAAGAGTTTCAAGAACTGGGTTCAGATTTGGTTTTGATACCTTCAATAGGTTTCTCTCCTGTTGTCTTAGCTATTCCCCCATTTTCTGTAGCTTTTTGCTCATACTTGGTATCCTCATTTTCAGAGACTGTGACAGATTTTGCTTTGTAATTGGGATGTGTAGGATGAAATGAAGCTGGATGAAGAGTTTCCTTTCTGAGATGAGCAGGAGCTTTCTTTGATACAGGGGTGATTACCTGAAAGACATTTCAGCCTTGAGTGAAAAAAAAATAGTAAATAGTAACCAGCAGTTACTACTTACAGAACTAATAACCAGGGCTAAAGGAAGAGATCCATATTATTTTCAGCATGATATCTAAAACTCCTCAAGAGTAAACTTCAATTCTACACCATCATTCCTGCTGTGATGTGTTTCTACTATTTTAAAAAACATTTTACAACAGGCCATGCACAACATCTGATTACGTTTGTGGTTACTTTCACTGTTTTCCCATGTAACATTACTCCACTCCTGGATCAAAACCTCTGTGTGAACTATTACGACTACTTGTCAGGCAGGGACAGAGCCTAGAACAACCAGGAAGACCAACCAACATAGCAGTTTACATCTGTTCATATCAGTAATGAGTTCAAGATGCCTACAGGACCCCATGGGTCTAGAGAGCAGGGTGCCCCTCCAAAGCATTTCTTCATGCTACAGAAATGACAGGTAGAGCGAGGAAGACAAAGAAACTGCATTTCAGCATGCTCTGAAAGCCTGAGCTCTGAGGCACCTAGCACTGAGTTTGCTTTTCAGACAGGATGCCACTACAGCAGCAGCTACAGAATCTCTTCTTAATGGAAGATACGTATGAAGAAGCCACCACCATCACCAACAACAGGACTCTGCATCTACTGACCCTTAACCTGTGGCAAGGTTCAAAACCTTTATCTTCAGGGAAAGCTGGTATTTTCACACACAGAATTTAGCATTGCACATAATCATTTCTAGGGTTTTAATCTCAAGTTCAGCTACTTCTACTGTGGTCAACATCAAATTCAGCCTCTCACTTGCCTTAAACAGAAAGCAAAAAACGACTTAATCTACTTTCACTAACAATTTTTTGCTCCCTCTGCTGAATGCATTTATTCATACTTATACTTCTGCTCATCTCCTGAAGCAGAATGCATCACTGCCACCTGACTTTTTATGCCCATTTATTGTACTTTATTTTTATGTTTAAGCCTTCATTCTTCATCTTTTTCATCTGTTTCATTGTCCAAAATCTCAAATTCCTCCTATGTCTGAGAATCCATTTCCTTCTCAATGTTTCCTGCAAAAGTGACCACTGTTTTATACTCTAAGGACAAAGATCCTCTCTTACTATATGTCCTTTTTTGTCTATCTCAAATGCGTCTAAGGCTCCAAAACAGGTGTTGAATTGAGTGCCACCGGTGACTATTTTGAACGTAGGAGTCGATGTCACTATTACACAGGATTCACAAATCAAATTTGCGATCTACTCCATTTGCCCTCTACAGACTCTTACCAAATATCTCACTGTATTTCCTGCTATAAAGTCCTTTTCATTTACCAGAACTCTTTAACAAAATGCTAGCCTTTCATCCTTAGCAGCCTGTCCTTCCTTTTACTCCAAAGTCTTCCACTAGGGTAAACTTCTATCCACAGCTTAAATTTTTCATTTGCTTTGCATTTCTGCAGAAAGTAAGTTTCGTCTCCTTTTTCACACCCAAAAAATACTCTTTCTTCTCCTTATTTCACTTCCCATCACCCCTTCCTTGCCACAAGGGTCATTTCTACTCTTAAGGAAAGAGAAAAAGCAGAAGCTCACCTTCATGTGATGCACCTAACATTATAAAAACAGTTTCACCTGTCAAACATAACAGCTGCATACTACTACTATACTAGAAGTAAAAAGAATTTAACTCTTTTTGTATGTATTAACATGTAAGGGGAAAAGATATGAAGTTACAGAATAACACTGCTAAGGAAGCTAATGAAAAAGGCAATTTCTAGAAGCAGAAATAAAGCAATATTCCAATCAAGCAAAATACACATTAATACTTATTGATGAGAACTTTTTTGATCTTTTCCTTTACCTTAGGAGTTTGTGACTGCACAGAGAAAGGATTCAGTGGTACTCCAGCAGGCCTTTTCCTTTTCAGCATTATAATTGGTGGTGGACTTAGCTGAACAGTCTGAATATTGAAAGAAAAGAGAAAGTGAAGAGGTGCTGTTTAGTGTTTTCTTTTGTCTTAGCTAGTAACATTTCCCATCAAAGAAAACACCAATATTTCTCATTTGCCAAGAAAACACACCTCCTGATATACAACTCAGCCACATAAAAAGGAAGTTATCTGACCAATAATCAACCCATGAAGACAGACACTAGATTTTTTTGGTAAACAGTTTGAGACAAAAACTGTCAATAAGCAAAACAGTTTTTGAACATGGGCATTTCAATAGCTAACCATGCCTTTGATGCATAAATACCAGAATAACCAGTGGGGTGTTCTTCATGTCTGCTGAAACAACAGTACTTCGCACACATGCCTTTAAGAAAGGCAGAAGTGCTCTTTCAGCACTGTCACACTAGAGGAAAACCCATCTTAATTTATTTACTTGTATAGATATTTTATACTTATCAACAGCTAATAACAAAAGAAATCTTGGAAAACAAACAACCAAGCCAAAAAAAAAAAAAAAAAAAAGCACTACTATTTAAGTAAATGGAAGCCATAGGGCAATTATTAGCATCATTTTCCCTAATTGATGCGCCATAAAATCTGACAGCATTAAAAAGCATTTGCTTAATGATTTGAGGGGTTTTGATACCATAAGATATTATAACTTTCAATCAGATGTCATAGGGCGGAATGAAATGGCAAGTGCACAAAACCAAGAGAGCAACTTTACACTGGAGCATCGATACCTCTCTCACTGCCCTGTAAAAAACACATTATCCTTATTATGATACAACATATTTCAGTATCACATCACTACAGCTGTTTTTCACAATTTACACGTGAGCAATCCATTTTAAGAAATCCTGCTGTGGGGCATTAACTCATTAAAAAGTCATTCATGATGAGGAATAGCTCTATTTCAGACAGTTCAACCCGGCTACAGCAGCCATCCTGCACTCCTAACTCTGAGGAAGTGCTATACTGGTTTTGTCTAGCAAACTGTGGAAAGCAGGAGGCAGACAGAAGTTCAGGCTACATCATCTGCTGAAACAGTCCTCCCTCAGCTCCTCTTGTGAACCCCAACACACCAGAGGGAAATATCCCTCAGCATAACGGCTGGAGCATCGTGATATACCCATATGGCATACATGATTCAGATGCAGGTAAGTCCTGTTTCACTCCAAGCTCACTAAAACCTAGAAGGCTGCATTAGCACAGGTTCTACATCACATTAATATAAACCATCCCTGATCAGGACATAGCAGTTTGAGGTTACCAGACCAATACAATCATGCAACTTCTGCATGGTAGTGATGACAGGTAGACTACATACACGTGGAATATACCAAACAGATGTGCTATGAAAGAAATCAATCTCAGGTTTTACAAAGTCTTTATTTTCCTGATCCCACAAAAACAAAAATTAATGGATTAAGGTATTTCAAGCAAATATTAATACACTTACTTCAGCATTAAGATCCTGAAGAATATCCCCTAGTAAATCGTCCTTTGACAGGTCCACAGTTTTCTGTAAGGTAACAGATTAGCCAGTTCTTAGTTATACGTGAAAACTCAACGAGGAGATCAGCAGCAACTAACTAAAGGGTTTCTACAAAACACACACAATATTTTCAGGAATGCTCCATACACAAGAGATTGTAATAGGAGTTTATGTCTTGCCAGACACAAGAAACTGAAATGAGCCCTTGATTTATTCCACTCCCACTGAAACACTGCAAACAAGTCAGAAATCTTTAAATTCAAAATGTGAAAACTTACATCTGTGTTTTTCTTCCCAGCACTGGCTATAAACATAGACTTAATTGTGTTTGGCTTTGACACCACAGATTTTTTCACGTTCTTTTTACCAGCCATAGATGTTTTGCCACCTTTTCCTACAGAAAAATATAAAATTGTGAGTCCCACATCAGAAAAGCTCTTTGTTCAATTGTCCAGTTATCAGCGTGAATAAGCCTACTTTTTCCACCTTTACACTGCTGGCTGAAATGAAGCCTTATCATCTGTCATTTGCTGCCAGCTTTGCCATGTCCGTCACGCACACACAGAAAAAGCAAAACCCTATCAGCACCTAATCTAATATTAAACCCCATCTTTCCTAACTACATCAGAGATGCCCTTTGCATATTCAAGTTCATAATCAAGAAAAATGACCAAGACACTTTACATGGAAGGATCTCCAAAAAAAACCAAAACAAACACCAACCAAACAAAAAGCGCCCAGAAGTTTGGCACTAGACTTGGATTCTCTACAGAGTCAATTTCTCCAGGTGGTTTGCAACCACTTTCACAAAAGCTCGCAAAATCATTTGATCCCAGATCCTTAAAAGCAAGCAAGCAAGCATTTCAGCAGCCACAGAGACGATGCATTCTTTAGACGTTGCCTTTGGAAACCAAGATCATTTCTAGATGCGTTTGTTCTAGAAATGAATATGTATCCCACAGAAGTCTGTAAACAAAAATGCTCTGATAGTGCTGAAGTAGTTGCAGCTATTTAACCTCAATTTGTGGATCTCTACCATCAGCATCATGGAGGCTAAACAGAATCCACAGAGCTTCAAGTAACATTCCATTTGGCCATATCCACCACATACTGATGCCAAGAAGTTGCTCATTTTAGGTACACTTTTAAAGCCACTGAAGACATTCTACAGCAATCATGTTCAACCTACCTTTCCTACTGGAACCAAGAGCATCATCATCCAGATCTTCATCAAAGATTTCCCTTCCATCTTCAACATAACCTATCCCATCTGTAGAAAAACAAATTGTTAAAAATTTACATTTTAAATTCTGTCTTCTGGTATTTCTAAATATATCTATAATCAGAAGCTTTATATACTTAAACACTTTTTCCCCTTTAGTATAGAACAAAAGTCATAAATGCAAAAGTGTTAAACACTACAACACTTTCAGCTGTATCTTGCATTAGACTAAATATACTAATACGTGTTTAATTAGAAATTATCAATTACAGTACTTCTTTTTGAAGTTACATCACTGACAACTGGAAATAAAATTTCACAACAATCAGTTCTTAATTGAAAAATACCTTCAATACCATCCTAACACACTACTACGAGAATAATGCAAAAGATTCATTTCCATGTAAAAACTTATCTCTTTTTCATCTCCTAAAACGATTTGTAAGAATGATCTAGCTATAATTTACCTTGAATCGTGAACATTACAAAGCCTAATTAAGTTATAACGCTATAACCAAAATAGGTCTCCAAATGAATCTTACCATCATCAACAATCCAGTCATCATCCTGACGTTCTCTGACCATCTTGGAATATTCATCCTCATCTATTTCATCATAAACACCTGTGAACTCCTCAACCTACAGTGAAGGTATACTGAGATTAACAGTTCCCATACCATTATTTATTAATACAGGTCATCAATAAGAACATAAAAATTCACAAGAAATGCACCATTCCCTACACTGCTACATGGTTCACAATCAGTAAGCACAGTTATTGTTTCAGCTAAAGTTTCTTGTTAGGCAGTGAGACGTTAGCATTTGTTAAAAACATCACAGTATATGCAAACTCAAACTCTACTGAAGCACTGGCAGAGATTTCATTTGAAACTGACTTGATTTATTGCTCATTTTGTATTGAAAATAACCCTAGCAATGGAGTCTTCAGACCTTTGGCTATACTCTCAAAAACCAAGATGAGCTCAATGAAAAGGAAGGTAATTTGATGTGCTCAAGCATAATGCTGAAGATGTTCTTCTGTGCCTCAGAGTAAATCTGCATGTTAATGATCTACACACTTCAGGCTTCTTTAGATTTATTCATCTCAATGTGGAATTTACTTCCTGATGTCATTACTATTAATTGGACAGTATTGATGTTACACGGCCAGATTTCAGCACCAACAGTTAAATATTTAAATTTTGGGCTCTTTGTGGAAACACAGCATACCAATATTAATGGATTTCAGTCTTGTAAAGCTCTGGAATTCATTTAAAGTTTTAAAATCATTTGAAGTTGAAGACAAACAGAAAAGTACTTCCTATCATAACATTCATTACACAATTAAATTTTAAAAACTGGTCCTTCCCTGGGGGATAGTTCTCAAGCCATACCAAGCATGTTTGACTCGCAGGTGATAGAGCTGGCTTAGTTTTGAAAACAGAATGGAACAAATAAATACCAGAAAGTAGCAAAACAATTACTGGTACATTCCGAAAAATACACTCCCTTAAAAAAAACAAAAGCTGATCTGAAAGGCGGATTTTGTTTCCCATAACTTTTAGAGATGTGTAAACAGTGGTTAAGCATCTCAGCTCACATTACTTTTTATTAAAAAGAAAAGATTAGGCATCTTTACCTCATATTTTAGTTTTTCCCCAGCTTTGGCTTTTTTCAGGCGTTCCAGTGCTTCTTGCTGGCCTCTTCTAGACTTCTTCTCACGTCTAGAACGTGATGCTGCAAAACTGCCAGACTCATGCATAGCTGCAATTCATTAAAACCAGGAGAGATAAGTTTAGCAATGAGCTGCTGTTATCTTTGGTACTTAGTGTTCACTGATGTATTAATAGCGGCTTGCAGTTTTGCTTAAAACCAACACAGAGACCTACATGGCTAAAAGCACAGTCAGGGATGGCTCTCAAAAAGCCAATTCTGGAAGAGGCGTGGACTCAGAGACAGATCAGAGACTTCATATTCAGCAAGGAGCTACCACCTAGATTTCTAAAGCAGCTCTGCAATTTCATCAGCCATTATCTGAAAAGGATCCCAACTCTTTCCATGGGAATTTCTAGCTTCTTTTATTTTGCATGTCTCCATGACAACTCAGGAATAGCTAGGCTTAGAAAAGGCCTATATTGCTACAAAGCAGTAATGGGTTTTTTGGTGGTTTCACAATGTTTGAGTGCAGTTAGACCAAGATGATCAAGGAGTAATTTGCTCACAGTGTAAGACTGATGTTCCACTTCTTCTTACACTTTCTTCCCTTCACAACGCTCCCCCATGGCAGGGTGACCTCCACTTCTCTTGACCACTTCTCCCTTGATTTTGTGGGGGAACATTTATCTGACCACAGATAATGAATGGCCCCAGTCCAACTCAAGAAAGCAATTAGCCTAGGAACAAGGCTATGGGGCTGTGTGTTGAGCTGAATACCCTGACTGCAGGCAGAGGAGACTCAGGGCTAGTGCAAGCCCCCAGGCCAAGCAGCAAAGGAGAAGGTCTGTCCCTTCCCGGCGACAGTAGGACGCCAAACTGTCAACAGAGCTGCGCCGAGGCCGTGCTGCTGAGCCACGAGTAAGGAATTGTATCACTAAGGCCTGCGATGGGCTAAAAAAAGGGCACTTACACTGCTTGGTACCTGATGAGGAAGAACTGCAAGGATACAACGCTTTGGGTGCATTTACACAAGATTTCCTGTCAACTCTTTGTATTTACTGTAGCAACCACCTAAGGCTACGCACTCCTCGAGACACAAACGTATCTGCACCCCGCGCTAAGACCACCCGCACCGGCCGGTCCCTCAGCAGTAAAGTGCCAGCGCCGCGCCAGGCGGCCTGAGGAGGAGGTAAGCCCACATACACCCTTCCCGCCCGGGATAACCAGGCCATGCGGCCGTGAGGGAAGTGGTCCCGGGAGCCGTGCGGGGCGGCTGGGGGCTATGAGGCCCGCACCCGCTGCCGGGCAGAAACCCCCTGACTCTGCCTGGGAACCCCCCCCGCTCAGGCAGCGCAGCTACAGCACCGCGAGGCCACGGCAGGGCGGGGGGCGCGGGGGGGCGCGGGACGCCGCGGGCAGCGCCGCTCAGGCCCCAGCCCCCGCGGGCGGGTAGCGGGCCTCCCTCCGCGCGCTGCTAGCCGCGCACGCGCGCTCCCCACCTC
>WYDI02025521.1:0-71486 GCA_009867235.2 Psittacus erithacus | reverse complement strand
AGTGTGAGGTGTCCCTGCCCATGGCAAGAGGGTTGGAACTAGATGATCTTAAGGTCCTTTCCAACCCTAACTATTCTACGATTCTATTTGGGCAGTCCTACCATTACGCTTGGTGGATGGTGTGTGGAGGTGCTTCTAGAAGGAAGGCAAGGAAAGAGGAAAAAGGGTCCACAACTGGTTCCTACATCTGACAGTAAAGCAAAAAGTACCTCCATCTCCCCTAAAAGCAGCTAAAATGCAACTGCATGCTGCAATTCATTCAGACCAGGATCCATCATTACCTACAGCACTCCTAACTCCCCAGAAAGGGGAAGGCAGAATGAGGCAATATACCAAACCCTTGTGACTCTGTAGTCCTTGTGCTGCTAGCCCAGTTAACCTTCCTCTTCCCACAGTCACTTTGAAGTCTGAAGGGCTGGAGTAGGATCTGCGGTCTGTCATATATGGGAACAGTATTTGGTCCAGACTTTGATCCTAGGTTCCCTAAAGGTAGTTATTAATAATGAATAATTAGCAACAACTCCTGTGAGATGCAGGTGACTGCAGGCTCTGAATTGTGTAGCACAAAGGATAGGAGCAGCTACCCCTCTGTTTTAGCAGGAGGTATGCCTATTTTTTCTTTTAACACCTGTCAGATTAGGCTGGCAAGCCTCACTTGCGGTGTGGTGTGGTGTAGATTATGTTTAACAAGCTTTACAGAACGAATTTTTCCTTTAAAGGTTGAGAGGCACTTGGGACTTTATTTTCTTTCAAATTAAGATACCTTCACATTGCAAGGGAAGCAAAAGAAATATTCGTACTTAAAACTCCTTCATATTCTGGATCTTGCTGCTTGTTCTTTAGTTGGGTCGCAGTATGTTGAAATAACAAAGACATGTGGCAATGGAAAATTTATTTTAACTGTGACAAACATTTGCTTTATGACTTACTTATGTGAAGTATTTTCCTTCTGCCACAGTTTGTAGAGTGGACTTGAATTTCCATTCTACATGTGAATCAATAAAACAATATAATGCTACAACAATACTACAATGTGACAGGGCTAAAATAGGAAGTAGTATATCTTTGCTGCTTCCATTTTGAGGGAAATTAGAGACACAAATGTAAAATGCCTGCCTAAATGTGCAAAATACAAGAATAATCATTTTCCTTTACCTGTTGAAACAAAAAGAAATTTTGTTGTTCTTTGCCATGCAAGACTAACTGGGAGTTGGAAGGAGTGCATTCTGCAGGGGATCACTGACAGATTTTTACTGTGTAGGAAACGGCTTGTATCTTCATGTTTTACAGTCTGAAAATATCTTTTTTGTTAAAAAGTAGTGCAGTGAGGACCAGTGTGTTAAAGCAAGTATATACAGATAAAATCAGATCCTTTCTTATGTACCCCTTAGTGGTGTGAGTGTGGTTTTTTGTGTATGTGTGGTTTTTTTGTTTTGTTGGGTTTTTTTGGTTGTGTTTTTATTTTTTTTTTTTCCCTAGATACTTGCTTTTTGACTCAGTATCCAGTATAATCTAGGCCATTTGACTTGTATTTTGCCTGGATGCAGGATATTCTCTTTTTCTTGCAGGTTAGCTCCTCTATAGCTAAACAGCGTGTATGTGAATGAAACGTCATTTAAGAAAATTCTCTACCTGAATATATTTTACTTTGATACATCTTTAATGAAAACTTTATTTGGACAAACTTTTCTGATGTGCTAATGGAGATAATATATGAAGTGTATAGACTCAAGTGAAAGTTATTTAGAAATTGTTCTGTTCTTTTCACCGTGCCTTTTTGCTCAGTTTGTGGTAGGCACTGCTGTATGGAAGTCAGTAACAAAATTTTTCAGATACTAGTCTGTATGGCATATAATACAATATGTTTAGTGTATAACATAGTATACTATAATAGAGTATATTTATATAAGCAACTTAATAAATCTATTGAATTCAATTACATTGTTTTGTTCAAGCCAGAGGTGTTTCCCCAAGAATTTAGCTAGAGCTTATAGACACTGACAAACTAGTAAGACAGTATGTTTTGAGAGACCTTGGTGTGCTAAATTATATATTTCCACTTCGGGAATTATTCAAGAGAGCAGTAATAGTGTAAGCCCATAGGTGTTATGGTAAGTAAATTCATCGTGTCAGAATAGTTGTATTTCATAAAGCTTTATTCCCATCTTTGGAGAGCTTTTAAGATGTTTTCCACTTGGATAACTGTTTTGTTTTGTGAGCTTTAAAGATTCAGTATTGGTTTAGGGAATTTCAAACTAATGTTAAATCCCAAACTGTAAAATATTGCATCAAATATTTAGATTGGTGCGAGCTGAGTTACATGGAGACATGTAGTAATACGTCTTACACAGTACAGAACAACTGTTATGGCACCACTGTTAAATGGAAGGTCACAATATTTCATACAAAGTAAGAAGTTTTTAAGAGCATATTTAATCTAACTTTGGGTGATAGGATTGTACAATGCTTTTTATTACATGTCACCCAATTTTCAGTGCTAGATTTTATGCCATGAAATTGTCCTTTATTATATAAAAAAAATATATAGTTTTAATAAATGAATTCATGCAATTAATTTTTTGGCCACAATTAAATTTATTAGTCACTGAACAGATTTCTCTATATTTCTAAGTAGGAAGCTGGTTACTGCTCAACTCCAATGTGTCATATGTAGAAAGATAAATCTTACTCTGCTTTTCCTTTTCAGTACACCATTCAGTACACCACAGAAGTGGTAATAAATGTAAAACCATGAGTCTTAATACAAATGACAGAAATATTTGGGCACTGCGCTTTTTGCTAACAAACTACTTTTTATTATAGTGTTGAGTTTGGTGGGGTGTTTTTTGTGGGGTATTTTTCTTTTTTTTTTTCCAAGTAATATGAACATAAATAATTTGAGATGTTAGAGAAGAAGATACTGACATTACAATATAACAAGATCTGAAGGTTAGACTATTTGGCTTTCAGTGACCACAAAACTTTTGATATCAGTGAATTAATTATCATGGAGAGCATGTGGTTTGTTGCTACCAGTAAGTCATTTTTGATCTGTGTTTCTGGTCTTCACAGCTCTAAAGTCAACTGCCTAAATTCCCAAGTTTTCTATGGTATTGTGGTTTAACCCCAGCGGGCAACTAAGTATCACACAACTAGTGAGATAGAATCAGAGAAGTGAGAGCTTGTATGTTGAGATAAAGACAGTCCAACAGATAAAGCAAAAGTTGCATGCACAAGTAAAGAAAGGCAAGGAATTTACTCACCACTTCCTGCTGGCAGGCAGGTGTTCTGGAAGCAGGACTCCATCATGCTTAACAGTTACTTGGGAAGACAAATGCCTGAACTCTGAATATTCTTCCTGCCCCAGTTTTATAAGCAGAGCATGATGTCATATGGTTTGAAATGGGGTCAGCTGTTCCAGCTGTCCCCCCTTACAACTTCTTGTGCACCCTGAGCTTATGCAGAGCCAAGGCCTTTCTGTTCCTCACACTACCACACCAGTAAGTAAGTACTTCTCAGCAATAATTAAAACTTTCCTGTCTTATCCTCACAGTTCCCAGCACAAATCCAAAATACAGACCCATACCAGCTACTAAGGGGAAAATCAACTCTATGCCTGTCAAAACCAGCACACATGGCAAATTATTTTGTTGGGTGGCACCTTTGGAGGTTTAGGATCAGTTACTGGTAAATACATCGTGCAGGTAAATGCATCATGTCGGCCATCTGGACAGGAAAGGTATGCTTTAGGCACCCCAGCTCGGGACCTCCCTAGGCTGTAAAGCAGATGACAGTCCCAGGAAACCTGCTGTCTGCAATGTCCTCATTGGGCTGTTTGGTGAGAAAATATTCTCAAAAAAACCCAAACAACAAACTAGTAGGAAATTTTTGCAAATAATGAAAATATTTCTGGTGGACACCACCACCTCTGTGTGTCCTTGTCCTCTTGCCTTGAAGCTAATGCTCCTCTGTCAACACATCTTCACCCTTGTATAGCATCTGTGAGTTAGGTATTGTGAAAAAAGATGCATAGCACATCGGTGCTGCTTTATTTTTTTATTGTTTTGGGTTGTTTTTATTTATTTTGTAAGCCCATTCCCTGATGTAAATTGCCTCTGCCCTTTTAGTTATTATTGATATTAGGCCAAAGGTTACTCTGTTTTCCCAAGATCTCTGGTATGAAGCACAGCAGAAAAGGGCAGCCATGCCACAACTCACTCTCACTGCTTCAAAACAGTTTTCCTAATTTGACTGCAGCCAGAAGTATCAAGACAGACTATGTTTATAGCAAGCTTTAATTGTCTTTCTGTACACAAAAGCAGCATATAAAATTTTCATCTATATCCATCCTTCTGTAAAACAAATAGCAAACAAAATATCTACATAACAATCTGTGGTTTATAAACAAGAATTTTTTTTTTCTCAATCCTTCAAGTTCACATTTGTCAGCCTTACCTGTGTTTTATTATTTGTTAGGTTGTTTTATTTTTTATAAGTACTCTTTTAAATTATTAAAGCCGTGAATAAAATGAGGACTAGAGTAATTGGGTGCTTTTTAGGGTGGGAAAAAAGTCAAAGGAATAATGCAGAAATGGAATATGTTTGTGGTGTTTTTCTCTGATGTGCCAAGCAATATAATCTTTCTTTATAGAAAAGGAAAGAGTAAAATGATTTTTGCATTGTTTTGGGTAAAAGCAAATTTAAGACTTGAAAATGAGTTTACCAGGAAGTGAATTCAGCTTCCTTTAGGCAATGATATTTTATTTTAGTACTGACTGTAGATTTCATCTGAACTTAATAAAGGTTACATCTCTTAAAAGCTTTCATCTCATCTCCACGTCAAAGTAAAAATCCAGTTAGTTCTGTGAGATTCTGAGTGCACAAAGAAAGTATATTTGTAAATTGACTCTGTAGCTCAGTATCTTTATAGATTCAGAGGTTTCATGACACTGTAGATAAAACTGGAACCTCAAATGAAATGTCAAATGATACAGAGGTGTGGATATCAAAAATCATTTTGAGATTTCAGAAATTTTTTGCACCAAATGGATATAAAGTACTTTAAAAATCTGGTTGTGAATAATGTAAGGCAAACTTACACCTCCAGAATATCAGGTAATAGCAGCTGGATGTGGGATGACTACATTCAAGTCCTTCCCAACCTGGATATCTGAGGTTAGAATGTCTACCCACTACCCACTAAACTACTGCCTAATCCTTACAAATAACTTCTGTTTGTATCTTAAATAATCTGATATTCAATGGAGGAAGGAACCTGAATTCAGTCGCTCTACTACTGAACCATTCTTCTCCCATGAACAGAAATTAATGTAATATGGGACAAAATAGTTTGGATGAGTGACGGAGGCTGGCTCTGTAGGCTTCAGGGTTGAGCACTCTCCTGAAATACAGAAAAGCTAGATTCAGTTCCCTTCTGTGTGAAGTCCTGTTCTGCAACTCAGGTGATCCTGTTTACCAGCCTGTAGTTTATGCAAGGGACATATATAATGTGTCATCTCACTTCATCACCTTTCTCAGATATCCTTTTGCCTGAATTTAGTGAAAAACTGGTGAATGTTTTAGTGCTGAGAAATAGCATTTTTTCAACAACAAAATTATTTCTGGGACCTCTGTTCTAGATCGCTTTTCAACTAAATTCAAAAATTTTCATTCCAACAAAAATTCTTTCATCTACTTCACTAGCAGAATAATTCTGGGGAATAGAAAAGTTACCTTTAATCCTCTGCTCCTACTGTGTATCAAAAAGGATAACATTAAAGCATCACCCACAAATAGATCCACCATAAAAAGGCTTTATATTGATTTGTTAGGTTACTATGTAGATTTTTTTTTTTTGTATTAGAGAAGGTTCTATTCTTTTGCTGTTTGGTTTGCAAGAATTTGGAAGCATTTCATACTCTGTCATTATATCTTTTTAAAAATAAAAATAATGTAAAATTGTTTTACTTCCAAACTGTTTTGGTTGAGTGTGTTCGCAAAAACCTTCTTACAGTGGAACAAGTTTGGATGGAGAGAAAACTTCCCCCCAGATCAATCTACTGTCTCTTATTGCCTGTATTAAAGGTTTCATAGGAGGTGGCCTATGGGGAGGCAATGAAAGGGGCATAAAAGCTGGCATGACCAGCAAAGCAGAAAACATCCAAATAATATAAAAGGGACCAGGACAGTTGGG
Organism: Psittacus erithacus; assembly: GCA_009867235.2. Classification (NCBI taxonomy): domain Eukaryota; kingdom Metazoa; phylum Chordata; class Aves; order Psittaciformes; family Psittacidae; genus Psittacus; species Psittacus erithacus. The sequence goes on along the minus strand of WYDI02025521.1, from coordinate 65,293 downwards.
TAGTATTGCTGCTTGCTGCTGATCTGAATGGAGAGATTGTCTGGTGCAATGAAACCATCTGAGAAGTTGATACCATCGAATCTGTAACTGAGGGGGATGATTTTGGCTGTCTGAGCTTTGATGCCTGTTTTCCTAGAAATAACTAGTTTAATATTTTGGAGAGAGTTAGAAAGGACATACAGATTACAGTATATATTTTGGGAACAATTTTATGTGTTTGAATGCTGAGAATATTAAAGTAGGAATTTTGCAAAAGCAGGGATGTGAGGCATTTCCTAAAAAACCTTCATTTAAACATAAATGCTGAATATTGTAGACAGGACTGTTGTAAATTTGATATTGTTTTTATTTTTGACACACATCCTGCATTTTTGCATGTATGTTTTTACTCCAGAGACAACAAACAACAAATATTTGCTGTGAAAGGTAAACGTAAGACAGCAGGAGAAACAGATGAAGGTGGGAATAGAGAAGAGACTAATATGCAAAGCCAGTAGTAAAGCATTGTTGTCCTGAACCTCAGAAGGCCAAGGCCTCTAGACTTCAGTTAATCCTTGGGACTTCTGGGCACGCAGCAGCAGTTGGAATTTCTTTACCTTGTGAATGATTGGCAGATTATTTAAAGGCAAAGCAGATGCTTCTACCTAATTGAATGCAAAAAATTAGTTTGAAAGGGCTTTCCATTGCCTCTGCAAGTTTTGGTAGAGCAGCAAAGGGTAGTGATGTTGAAAAGAACATGCATATTCCATTTGTGCCATCTCTTCATCTAATGGCAAAACACAATTATTTTAGTAGAGGTAAACTTTTGTGCTCCGGGGAGTGCTTAAGTAATTTTTGGATTAAATGGCCGTACTTAGTTTTCTCTTGTAAGTGGTGTCACTCCACACTCAACTTAATTACAGATTGTTTGAGTAAGTTTCTGTGTAATGTCAAGTTTTCCCAAATGGCTCTAGAAGGTCAACAAAGGTCTGCTGTTAATACTTTCCACAACAACTGAAAGGTTTTCCTTGTTTAAACAACAGCCAGGGAGAATGCAATTAGATACAATTACCTAGTTCTTCTTCTTGTAGTGTTCAATGGCAACTGCCAGAGTAGTGGAACAGTAAAGATTAGAGTTTAAGAAAGATGTTTTGGAAAGCAAGTTTATTGAAACTCTTAACAAAGTAATTGATCTTGCTTAGCTACCTTACACACCACAAAAGAGTGAAAGCATAACAATTTGGGAAGAAAATGGTTTTTGAGAAATCTCATGTTGGGGAAAGAAAAAAAAAAGAAGTTTCAGAAATTCCAGCAAGACCGTCATTTAAAAAGCACAGAAATTGGCACGACATGGAGGATGAAATAAACAGCCTCTGTAATCTGGTACCCTGCATCTGGCAATTTCTAGAAATGACCAGCATGCAAACATGATTTTTCTATCAAAACAGACTCGTGTTCCAAATAGTCACATAATTATTTTTGAGCAAGGTAAAGATATTTCAGACAAAGATGAGAGAAACTCCTTAAATCCTGAGTGCTATGGGCCGTCTTGGACTCTTTGCCTAATGCTTAATTTGGTTCTTGAAATGTTTTTTTCAACTAATATTTTTAACCAAGTTGCACTAAAGAAAAGGGGGAAAAAAAACCCCCAACGTAGGAACAGTCTTGAAAGAAAACATTTTATTTCAGTCAAGAAAGATACATCAGTTTGCATAAAGCAGATTTTTTTATTTTCACTACTGCTTGACTGTTTAATGAAGGCAATTTCTATGCCAGTGCTTTCTGATCTCCTTTCCATAATCTGTCTCAATCACACATGTAACCTGCCCACAGTGAAATACTGTTGTTTTCCCAGTTACCCAGATTAGATTTTCCTGAAGCAGAAGCATGAGGTGTTTTTGTACCTGAAAGTGGTCTCATTACCCAGATTTACTTCCCTGTACTTCCCTGGATTTCTGTCACAGTTTTGTTCATAATGAAAGTACTGAGTTTGCAGAAATTTCTTATTTTGTAGTGATTTAATGTCCCCTGGGTCTTACATTAAGGTAAAGTACTTTCTGTATTTCTAATAAAAATAAATGTGGTCAAAGCAAACAATTCCAAGTGAGGAAGCATCACTTACTTCTACAATGATATTATGATATCAGGTGTAAATTTCTGGGAGTTTGAAAGTAAACAGTTTTCCCTTTTTAATTTGATTATTTTTGTTGTTGTTGTTGGATTTTTTTGCTATTCTTCATCTGATCACACTGGGATTACTTTTCTTACGAACAAGTCTTCCTGGCAGTGCTGGCCACAGCAGAGAGAGAAACAGAGCCAGAATGCCTCCCGCTTTTTTCCCTTCTGACTCCTTTGAAGGCATCCAGCTTCCCACAGGGAGCATGTAAAAAGCTGTCTCTGGACTCCTTGCAGCAAGGAGCTGTTTGCTACTCCAATACTGAAAGAAACCAGGCAGGATGGTCTCCCAGAATTAATCAGTGATCTAGATTTTTATACATATTTTTCTGTTAATATTATCAGATTTAATATTTACATAATGGCACAACAGGTATATATATTTTTTAATTCAGATGCTACATTGTTAACTTGTAGGATGTAGCCAGCTGCTGGCAGTGAAAGTGGAAGTGCTCACTTAGGAGTACCACACATGGAGTGGAGTCCTGCACTTTTGTCTGGGGTAGTGCCCACGTGCTTCAGCTGCGAAGCAGTTGGACCACCAGTAAGAGCGAAAGTGTAGACTATGTTCGATTGTGTGCTTCCTGAGACTGCAAAGGCAAGTGCCGGCTGTGAACGTGCTGGTGTGGTGTGGACACCTGCCTACCAACAGCAGCGAACACATCAACTCATTTTACATAGGCTGCTGCACACCTGTCAAATGGCAGTAACTTTAATTTACTGTCAGAGATGGAAGCCGGATACACAGCAAGTGAGCCAGTGGGGCAAACCTTCAGATCGCCTTTCCAGTCCCATGGGCCAGCTATTTCTTAGTGGTGGTTTCTCTGCATTTTAAAGACATTGACATGTGTTTAAAAAAAGTGGGAAAAAAAGGCATGTGAATGCAAGCCCCTTTTATACTCATCTGGCAATGCTCTTAAATGTTTGTGACTTAAAAGGCAAAAGGACAGATCACCTTAATATTTTTAGAGAAGTTTGTGTGGCATACTGTTGTCATGGGACTTAGAGATGAATGATGGCTTTTCTTGCACAAAGTCATTTGTGAAGTTACAAGGTAGAAACATCCAGTTGAAATGCTTTGACAAGGTAATGAGAATTATTTTCTATAGTAACAGGTAATTTCTCCCCATTGCAATAACATTTTAAGTGATCATATCCAAGATATAAACCACAATGTTCCTTCTCCATACATATGTACAAACCCTTTTCAGTTTTATGTGATCTGAATGTTAGTTAAAAAAAAATTATTTTTACTTCTTGTTGAGATTTCAATGAATACGATTAATTATAATTTCACTTCTATCAAACAATGCTAATTGTCTTCATGACTTTCTACAACCACTCTTCATGTCAGGCCATTTTATTGAGCTCCAGCACTTTTCTGTTTTGTTGTTTCAAAATAGTTGCACATTAATGTGTTCCTTTTATCTAAAATCACTTCTGTGCCATCTAGATTAACTGTGCATGTACGTGAATAGATCTATGAACACATGACATATGTGCACCTTTTTTGTTTAACTTGGGGTAATCTGTGTGTGCATAGATGTGTGTAAGTGGACATCCTGCACATGCTGTATGACTTTAAAGCATGTAGATTGGGACGGTAAAATGGGAAAATTCCAAGTATTGAAGAGGACTGACTTTAAAGGTGCTCCTAAAAGAGATGATGTTAATATGATCAAGCTGGATCACATAGTCAAAACTTATGTCACTCATTTTTCAGTATGATTCATTGGCAAGACTAACGGCTTAGTATTACAGTCCCAAATTTTTCTAAAGCTGTCTATGATATCATTAACAGTGTCAGTAATAGGTCTGATTTACATACTCCCATGATATAATGTATAAACTGCATCTACTCAAAAAAAAATGCAGTCAATTGTGTTTTTGTTCCCCAACTCTGGGGGGAAAAAAATCACTTCCCCCAGTGAATCTTTCTTTCTGCTGAGGAAAAAATACGTGCTTCACCTAGGAGCTAGATATCAAATGTCATTTTGAAGTTTTCACCATTTGGTCTTTCACTGACTTGTTTTCGTGTGAGAGGAAAAACTTTACATTGTGTTTGAGTGCCATCTTTTACACCTTTTTTGACTTCTGACTATATGAATATAAATATGACTGTAAAATGATCATCAATATGTGCAAATGGAGAAGTTTGTCCCAGAGATGGAGAACTTTTAAATTCTGCTTTAAGAACAAGTATTTGTGTTGAGTTTGTACCATGCAGGTCCTGCATCTGCAAAGCTTGTGCAAACAATTCAGAGAGCTGAAAGCTGTGGGATGCCTTAGAAAAAAACAAATCTGAATGAAGTTGTCCAAAAAATGGTCACCGTAGATGTGTGAGGACAATTCATTTACTATAACTGCCTCAGCCTATGGGGCTTTTAGAAGCAGAATGGTTTTGGTTGGAAAAGAACCTTAAAATCATCTAGTTCCAGCCCCTCTGCCATGGGCATGGATGCCTTGCACTGGACCATGTTACCCAAGCCTTGAACACTGCCAGGGATGGAGCATTTACAACTTTGGGCAATCTGTTCTAGTGCCTCACTGCTCTCACAGTAAAGAACTTCCTTGTATCTAACTTGGCTTCACAAATTTGTGAGCATTTTGGCCTGGCTTTCAGATCTCTCTTATTTTCTTTAATAAACTATTGCTAGATGAGAAGTGTTTTCCATGGGTGTGTAAGGATAGGAAGTATATTGTATTCCTTCCTTTCCTAAGGTAAATATATGGTAAGTGTCTTTGCTCTGTGGAAGAGGGACAGAAATGGGAAGGAAACTTTCCAAGAGTAGCCACAACACAAATGTGGCGTTCTGGCATGGTGGCTTCATCCTCTGGCATCAGTGATGACAGAGCTCGTTCCTGCCTCTGGCGCTGTAGTTCTGCATTATTAATACATATAGGACTGTGAAGTCAGAGTCACTGTATGATCTGTACTACACTGTATGTCAAAACAAGTCACTAGCCCTCAAAGATTTGCTTTCCTTGGAAGAACATGTGGGTGTATCATGAGCCAGACACATGTTTGCTGCAAAGGGATTCGTAGCTTGTTCCACAGCAGTGTGTTTATCTGAAGTGCCACAGATTAAAAGACATCGGTGAATTAGTTATAAATTGGCCTCAGTGAGTAAGGCTTCTGAGTGTTCCTCCATACACATGCTTATAAAGCAAGCAGGATGTGTTGATTTCTGCAGCAGCAGCTCTTAACAGAAATTTTTTTGTTCTTGGAGGGAGCTGTTTTATCTGTAAATACTGTGTGTCTGGGAGGCATGGGCGGCATCAGACTTGCTGTCTGCAGCTTTCTTCTGCCAGTCAGATTCTGGAGTGTGTTTCTGTCTGGAGGTAATCTTTCTTAGAGTTTGTATTTTGTAGCCTGAAAGAGAAGGAGATGCATTTATTTCACTAATTTTATTATCATTTCTCTTGCCCTTAGGATTTTCAATATTTTCATAGCAGTGCCATGAGAGTGCGTGAGGTTTTACCAGCTTTAATAAAAGCAGGTAGTATTTCAGAGGGTTCTGCCTGCTTGCATCTGTGAAGGCATTATATAAACAATGAGTTATTTAGTAAACATTGAGCTTGTCCAGTGGGAAAAAAAAAAAAAGCCAAAAAAATGCAAACAAAACAGAAAAACCCCACAACATGTGATCTGCACTGATTTTCTGTGACAGGCAGCTTTGATGGGTTGGTCTTCAGATGACAGGTCCATAAACCAGGTGTTGTTGACACTGTGATGTCATGCAGCCCCATACACAAAATCAGTGACATGCAGCATTTATAAAGGGAGAATCTGATCATCTTTTACTCCTGTTAGTCATTCAGGATGATAATGGGAGACATGCACCACTGCTGCAGTTATGCTGGAGAAAAGGTAGGTTTTTGATGTGCTGCCAGACACAGTGGGTAGTAAAGACTGGTGGATGGCTATTTCCTCCTGGTGCGAGCAGCTGAATGCAAGCTCTGTTAAAGACAAAAGCAGGACAAAGGAGGAAGAGACTAGACAAACATGATTTGTGTCTGTTTCTGCTCACTTCTAGGTGCGGACTTTCAGATGTAAATACAATAAAAGGGAAAATAGGAATAAAAACAGAACAAACTTGTCTGTCAACATGACTTCTATGACAGATTTTTCTCGCTGTTCAGCAATGATTCTAATTCAATTGCTGGCTGCTGTGAAGGAGATGAGATGCCAGAAGCAGAAGCGCTGCAAACCAGAACAAAAAATAATTACTAGTAGAAATGTGCTTCAAATAATTCCCTTGAAAATACAGTTGAATTGCTCTTCTATGTTGCTTATCCCCCAAATATTTTTGTTTTCTAATCACTGAATAGAAACACGTTTCAACAGTATGAAACTTTGTACCTGATGACATGCCTGAAGAAATGTCTGAACAGTTATGCACAAGTTAATATCATTATATCCAGGAGATTTTAAAATCTAATTTTCTTGAAAAATCTTCATCAGACAGGCTTTTTGGAAAGAGAAGGAGAGGACAAAGACAAGGAGTAGTCTGTGGCTTTTTGCAGGGAAAATTGTTTTGGCTGTGTAATTTGTGTCCTTAAATCAACTGATATCTAAGCATGTTTCTGAACCTGTTTCTTTTATTGAACATGGTCTGTTTCAAACTGGTACCTGGGTGTACTTTAGATCAACAAAACCAGATGAAACAGGAGTGGCCTACCTTAATTGCAGTGCTCAGACATGACAGACTGCCTGTGGTTGTGGCTTGGCTAAGAACTGTGACCAAAGGTTGTAATTAAGGCAGCTGTAGAGCCAGAAATGTGCCACATTTAGCACTAGAAAAGCCTTCTATTAAGCAGAAAAAACTGTGTCTCTCATGTCTGGGAGTATGCCCGATGATGGAGAAAGATAAATGCTTGGACCTTTATAATGCTGTAAAATGAAGACATAAGATGGTGGGTAATTGGGAGCTTCATATCTTCATGGGAATTGTTCTTTGCATGGCCCAATACAGTTGACTAAGAAGACTGCCAGGAAAGCACCAAAATGCACCAGTATAAGGGGAAGGTTTTATTCTCACTGTTTTCCTGATTGGGCCAGCAGATGGAAATGAAGATGTGATCATTTATCTTCAAAATTGCCCTAGTAATCTGCAGTGTTAGCACAGATTACGTTGTAATTGCTAGAACTGGAATAAAAGAGATTGCGGCATCTGTAAAGCTAGTGGTAAATTTAAAGGACATAAAAATCAGCTCCATGTCAGGGGACATTCTCACTAGTATATTGCATTTCATGTACACAAATGTAGCGATGAAAAGCAGAAGCTTATGACAAACATCATTTGAATTTTATTGTTGAATTTTCTCTGCAGCTGGTCTATAGAACTCACTATAAAATACAGCCTTTGCAGCCCACGCTGGTGCAGTGTAATATTGTGCAGAACCCAGCCCGAGACAATGAACTGAATGGCACAGTCCTATCAAAACAACTATGGGAGAGGTTTTTTTGTTGTTATTGTCTTTTTTTTTTTTTTTTGTGTCCCTCTCCATACAGTGTTTTTTTTATTTCCCAATTAAATATCACTTCAGTTCTAAATTGTTTAATTTCACAGTAACAGATTCAAATTTCTAAGCTACAGGCAAAGAAAATGAAGACAAGCTGAGACTAAAATTAAAACAATGTACTTAACTGAAATCTTGCCCTTAATTAATCAGTCTTACACCTACTGCAGAACTGGGTTAAGGTTTTATCAGACATTTCCTTACATGAGAATCGGGACGCAAACAAATACGTGGGTCCTGATTAACTGCTTTTAAACACAAAGAAAAACTTCTATCTAGTGTCAAACCCTTTGACACAAGCCATTCCTTCATGTAAACTGGTTAGCCAGTTTTCTGTACCACGACTTTACAAAGCTATTGGATATGCTCTTGTACTGCTGAACCACATGAAAACCTCTAGAAGAAAGATTTTAGTGATGAATATTTCCTTTAAACTTCAAACAATAAACTAGAGTGCCTATAGTTGCTCAGCATAAGCGACAATATTATAGGTATTCAAAGAAAACTATAAAGTTCATGTTGTTCTTTCTGCTAAGAAGTCGGTCATTCATAGCGGAAAGTGCTAGTGTACATTATGTTTTAATTTTGCTTTTCACTTAGTTTTTGGGTGTTTTTCAGGAATTGCTGAAAATTTCTGAGAAAAGTGGAATTTTGTACTCTGTTCCAATAAAGACTTATGCAGAAGTTTTCTACTTTCACTTTGATTTTGATGAGAAAAGATTGCCCTTATAATAGCAGCAACTGCAGTGTCAGGAATATGAAAGGGCATGGACTACTAAAACTGCAAAAGATACAATATAATGTAATGTAGGTGAATACAAAATCAGCACTGTTGATTACATTCTCAGCTATTTCACCACACACTTATCATCATCATAAAACAACAAAAGGAGCTGCCGAAAATAATGCAAGCCAATGTTGTTATTTTGTGTGCTGTTCTCAGAGCCATACAGCTCTGGAAGAAGTCCAAATAGTAACTAAATTGAATAACATTCTGCAATTCAAAGAGATTGTGATGGAAAATGGCAGAAGCTAATGAAATATGGTGCAAGTTTAACAAACACGATTTCAAGATGGGATGTTATTGCACAAACAGCAGTAAAAGCTCTTCGTTGAGATGATGAGCAGACTATGACTGCAGTAACACTCTATTGCAGGAAGATGACATTTTAATTTAGCTGACTCTGCAATCCTGAGGGTTAGACTTAGCCTGTTGCCAGAGACTGCACCTCCCGCTGTAGCAAGAGACCTCATCTACTGCTTCCTCTGAAGACAGTGGCTCTCAGCTGAAAGCCTTTGTGAGCAGTGAGTCCAAACCGGCACATTGTGTGTAGTGGCTGTAGCTCCTCTGATTTCTGCTCTTAGGCAGTTGGATTAAAAACTAGCTACAGGCTCTTTCCATTATAACATAACTAGCTGCAGAACGCTGCTGGAGCACATTTCAGCACAACTGGTTGTTAAAATCACAGATGATTTCTGAACTGGCTGTTAGAAAACATCTTTGGCAAGTTTTGCTCTTAGCCGGTTCTATCACCTCCCTGGAAGCTCCATCCTTAACTAGCAGGAGGCTCTTCCCCCTAATCTACTTAGGCACTGGCCCAAAAGTATTCACCCTCTGTCCTCTGCCTCTGAGTCCCTGTGCTGTCTGGCATTCTGGCCCTGCTACTGGTTGGAATGATTGGCAGGAGCTTGGCAACTCATCTGTATCATGGATGCTTTGAGCTGGACCCTCAGACTTACACTTTGTAGAGTGATGAATACCACTTGGCGCAGTAATATCTGGAGGTTCATCTTAAAACACCTGAAAGGCTCCTGATTTTCAAAGAATGTTATGTGCAACCAGCTGCAGAAAATTGTTTCTTAAAGGTGTGTGACTAGAGAATTCACTAGTTAGCTGAGAATACCATCTGGAGAACTTTCACATAGCAAAATTAAAATTCTCTTGTAGCCCTTGATATTTTTTGTAGCTTTATATTTTGAAAAACTCATTTGTGATAATTTGAAAATCATGTGTTTAGAATGGACAAATTTCATCATTTACTTCTGTGTAACTGGGCAGGACCTGCCCTCATCATTTAGCAGGACTAGACGATGAAGTATACAAATGGAATATGCTTTAAAGAAAGAGGGAGGATTATTTTATTTAGAGGTGTACCAATGCCATTCACTGCTTAGGGAATTAAACTGTTTCTTTAACCTTGGAAAACACCTTAAATGTATGGAATGAAACCAGATTGTGCTGCTTGCCATTGTCTCTGTTGTGCATATGTCTGGTACTCTGATGCTTGCTAGAACATCAAAGTAGCATTTCTCTCTTTTTGACACAGAACAAACAGAACCACTTTTACTCTGAGTCATCAGACAGATGTTGCTTTGTTGACAACACGCTACATACACGCTAGCTACAGCACATGTGGGCCATCTTCTCAGACATCTACAAAAAGTTGAAGTACATTTTCTTCAATAATACAGTAAAGGAAGCAGGCACTGGCAGGGAAGCCCAGACAAAGTATGGAGGAAGAATAATAATTTATTAACTATCCCTGTTCACGCTGACCTGAACTGGATACTAATTAAAAGATAGAAAACCAGCTTGCAAGTAAAAAGGATTTCTCTCTGATCTGTGTGACTGGTGGGTGCATGACTATAGTTGGAGGCTGATGATCAGGTTAAGATTAAAGAAATTATACGTTCCTAAACTTGAACTGAACTGAAATATGTTAGGCACATAAATTGGAACTGCAAGCCCAAACTTTATTTTCTTTATTTATTTATTTTTAAATTTGGACCTTGGAGTAGAGCTATGAAGTACCCAAGAAGTACCTGATCGGTCATGAAATCTGTGGCTGTGGGAGAGTTGGAGCACACTTGAGCCCTTACTGTATAAAATCCTTACATAAGCAGATCCAAGGGTGAAACTCTGCAGTTTCCTTTGTAACCCTTGTGGAGAGGACCCGACATGGAGCTGTTAACAATTATGTACATACAAGGGACTAAAAAGAAAGCTCTGGGACTGCTTCAGGCTTAGTTACTACTACAACCTCATTTTCTTTTTCTGGAATAATAAGAAGAAAGCAGGTGAGATCCTTAAATTCTCTGTGAGTTTACTTTTCCTTTAGGCTTAATCTCATCATAGCAAAGTTGTCTCTTACATCAGTTTCAGATGAGATTTGCAGTATTTAATTTATGCTTTGAATTACTTTCCAGTGGTTGCAAAGACAAGGCGAAATCAAGACTTCAAGGCTTCCTTTCTACAAATGCTAACCATAAGAATATTGTCTAAAATTTTGTTTGTCTGTGTAATTACTTAAAGGAGTACAGCATAAATATGAAGTAGGTGTAAATCTTTAAAATTTCACACTCTCCATTTGCACAGATGATTTTTATTTTATACGCAATATAAATGAGATTAAGTAGCTCCTAAAGCTGTGACATCTCAGAAAACCTGCTACAATAGTTGATGTTGACTGCTTAATAGTTTGCTTGAGCACCACCAAATTTCTTAACTGTCCTTTGTCCAATATGTAATACTTTACAATGCTGTGTTAGTCATAACATTATAGTTTGTAAACTTTGTCAGTGTGAATCTGTTAGTTGCTCAAATATGACTCTTCTCCAGTAATCTTGATTTAAATAAGAAAAAGAAAAAAAATGCCAAGCAACCAACCAAAAAAAAGCCCAACCAAACAAAAAAAAACAAACCCAAAAAACCCTGTCTACAATAAATGATGTGATGGCCAGGCCATAGAAATAGAGCCGAATTACGATACCCATATTTGTAATTATGCATGTGGACATTCACTGCCCTAAAATACTCTGAAACCCCTTGGTATGTTTAGCATTAGCAAAACCTCTGTCTTTTACTGCTGTATCATGTTTACACAGTTTTTTGCAAGTGTTAGCATGTATTAGGATAACTATTAGTGAGACTGTGTAGGCTGGAAGCAGTTAGTGTTGCTTAACCATTGTTGTCAAATCACACGTCATAAAAATAATATGGTCAAATCTAAAACAGTGAGAAAAGAAAGGCTTGGGTATGACACAATGTCTTTGCAATATAGCTGACAGAAATGCAGTCCTCTGAAAGTCTGCTTTGCAAAGTGCTTGACTGCTTTGCTGGTGTTATTTTGATAGCTTGTCAGTGCCTTGTAGATATGAAAGCAATGTAAAACATGCTGCTAGGATGAGCTACCATGTTTAGTTCAGTAATCTGGGAGCATGCTAGTTTCCTCATCATTATATTTTCATATGTGACTTTTTGATGTATGAAATATTACAAGGAAAACCATTTGGGTTTTCATTTGTTTACCACTGCAGACCCCTGGTTGGTCTGCTCTGTCCCCTGTGGATATAGCAATGGTTCAAGCACAGGCATGCTGTTGTGCAGACCAGCACTGTGCAACACAATATGGGCATTTTGCCCCAAATGCTTATAGCATAAAATAGCATTGAAAAGATCATAAATCTATGTCATGCTATGTAAAAATAGAGCTGTCAAAACATTTTGAACATTTGTCTTTATTGTCAAAAGTCACCTTAATACAGATTTCTCTCAAATTTGTCTTTCCCCCAAAAACCAAAAAGCATTACTGTTCAATTTTTTCCTTTCTATCCTTATTCAGAAGAAAATAATAATGAGGGGAGAGTGTGGAGTAGAGAAAAAATGGGGAAAATTACCATGCAAGAAAAGTAAAAATTCTCATTTATAAAGCTTGTGGAAAAGTCAACTAATCAAACTCTTTATTTTCTAAAGAGGATAGCAGAGGCTTTATTATCATGGAATTTTCCCAATTTTCTAAATAAACTGAATAAGACTTTTACATTACCTTAGCACAGATTTTCACTGAGTCACAAGTTATCCCCCAGTGATTTCTGTTAATTATACTTTTAACAAAATTAAATTGTTTTATGAAGACCATATAGCTAAATATGTCAAAGACTTCTAGGCTTTCTCCAGGTCTTCTCATGAGCCTGTCCTCTAGGAAAACAGCCTGCCAAAAAAGCAAAGTGTTTCATACTAAACAGGAAGGATTGAAATCTGGTGGCTGGAGAAGGAGGACTTGTCAGCCTCAGGATGTACTAAAGAAAGAGTGAAGTTCTGAGGTGCTTTGAAGTGCTTAGCTTGGTAAACTGCTCAGCCGTTTCCGCACATAGGGAAGAACCTGTAAGCCACGTCACAGAGGATTTATTCTTCAGATACATGGCTGGGAAGGTACAATATATGTAAAATATGTTGGATCTCTCCAGAGATCAATATCTAGAGATATATGGAACAGCCATTCTGAGTATTAAAATTTGTTTAGCTTAATAATGTATCTCAAACACTGGTGAGCAGTGTCTGTATGAAGGAATGTGTAAGCATATGCCTATAACGCTGATTATTCACAGAAATAGGGATAGGTTTCTTTTGGTGATGATGATGATGATATTCAGCTAATGCATATGCTACTCATAAACAAAGTGAGGAGAAAGCAGCATACTAAGGATCACATTAACTTGTCTCAAGGAACAGCCTATAGAGCTTTAAGAGGAAGATGCTAATAGGGGACTTCAAAGGTTACTCATTAGACCTGTAGGATTAAAAGGAAAAAAAAAATCAGCACAAATGCAAGATGTCTTCTCTCTGTTGGATAAGGATTTGTATTTTCTTCTTCATCCTTCTGGGGAGAGAGAGGACTACAGGTGAAATTACCTTGGATTTACACTTGGGGGAGATGCAGAGAAGGAGGAATTGCAGAACTCAGGGACCCCAGGAACGCACAAGTCTTGAAATCTTGTAGCACTGAGCAGCTGTTCCATTCTATTACTATATTTACGTATATGTCTGTTACTAATAAGGACATAGTTTAGTGGGGAAAAAATGGATAATTTCATCAACAAATGTTTTTCTATCTTTTGCTGTTTGAAGCAAATAAAGAAGCACAGATATTTAGCAGTCTGTTGTATAGATTAGCCATCTAACATTTCTTCTCCCTTTTCCCGTATGTGTCTCATATATTTCTCTTGTTGCTGGTAATGTGGCATATAATGTAACAAGAAGGTGTGCTACAGAATTTGTTTGTTGGCCACCTCTCCAATAGAATATAATAAGCATAACAAAGACAGCAGAACATGACACACAGCTTTCTGCATGCCGTTGTGTTGATCTGGCATCTGTCAGTTTCTGAGAAATTAAAGCTAAGCACAGAATTTGAATTGGGGCTCAGAATTACAGCAAAAGACATGACTCTGGGCCTCATTGTGCTCAGCAGGGGTCACAGCAGATTTACCAGAGGGAAAAGAAAACAGATGTAGGTATGGAGAGACCCAAGTCTACACAGTGAAGCTGCTCCACATTGCTGGTGTTATATGGTGTTATATATGGTATTAGAACAACATTATGGTGGGGTGTTGTAGTTCGGTTGTTATTAGTGAGTATCATTGTGTGCTGATTGCAAGCACTCAAGCGTTCAGAAGGGGGAATCAAGGATACCAAATGGGGAAAAACAATACACAGGAGTCTAATATCCTTAAGAGGATAAATTATCTTTTCCTTGAGAAAGCAGAAAATGTTAATGGCAAAGTCTGCCAAGACTTTTTCTAATAGAAGTAAATAAAGATGCAAAAGATCATTCCAGTCCTTTTATGTGCAATTATAATATATCACTTGTTCTCCTACCGATCTGTGCAATCCTGGTATGAAAAACCAATCAACACACTGTAGAATATTCCAGTGGTTTTATGGCTGGTGAATCAGGAGAAAGGTTGTTTTTAGTTTTAAAAAGAGCTGAAATGGAACAGAAATGAGCTGGTAAGTGTGTGGCTTTTGGGAGTCTTCCTGGGAGTCATTGGGGCTTGGCTAGTTGTTGTAAATGAAGTCACATGTACAATCAGTGCTGATTATTACCAAAGCGCCACTGAGGACATAGAACTGTGCTATGCCTGCCATGGGGTGCAGCTAGCTGACTGTTAACTATTGAAAAAATTTTGGCTATGATAAATGTATCAAGGTAGCCTTACTGTATACACCACAGTGGCAGGTACTTCATAGGTCTCCCCACACACCAAATTAAAGATTGTGTTTTGAATGACTTCAGTTTATGCATGTTCTTTAGCTGTTTTGGCAAGGCTGTGGCCAGGCTGTTAAGATGCTCCTGTGCACCACTGACCCTGGATAGCCAAAACATCTTTTGGCAATTTTGGGTCAGATCTGGTGTGCAACATGGCAATCAGGTGACTGTATAATCCTTCTTTGGTGATCCCTTCAGATATGTTTTGCCATGAGCACAGGAAGTCCACAAGCAGGATAAGCAGAATTCCGAAGTCTTAAGACAGTTACTTAATGGAGAAGACACACAAAAATAATTGGGATCAACACCCTACCAGGCTAAAAATTAGCTTACTTACTGCTTTCTGTAAGACATGGAGAATCTTTGCTATGTAGGCAGTGAGATACTTGGCAGCTGTGCTTCCTCTGAGCTACAATGTGGGTTCTCTCCCTCCTGGGGAGAGGGGATTACAGCAGGTACATGGGCCAGGGCAGCCCAAAGCCCAGGCTGCAAAGATGGAGTTTGAAATATGTTTGCACATTTTAGTCCTGGGCCCAGAGCTCAAATTAATTGTGCTATGTTCATGAGACTATTGATGTGTGTAAGTTCTACCAGGAGTACCTGCTGTATGGCTGGTGCAGCAAGTCAAGATGACTTGTTTAATGTAAATTATAGCTCCAATTTGCTACTACAGCAAAAATCTACCTTATACGGAGCAAAGTGGCAGAGCTTGTAAGGTATGCCGTATTCTTGCTCTGCTAAGATGCTTCTATCTGTCGGAAGTGGTGTCTATCATATTGGTCATATCATGGTGTCTCTATCATAAGATGACAGTAATCTGTTCCTGACCATGGAAAGTTTGCAGAGGTTATTGGTAGTAAGAGTTGCTCAGTAGGTTGTTTGTTGTTTTTTGTTTATTTGTTTGTTTTCTCAATAGCTTAATAAGCCTCTTCCCCATCTTACCCCATGAAGCCATGGCAAGCTTTGCCATCTCAAATGCTGACTAATGATGGGCTGAAACAAACAACCCCAAAATCTAATTGAGCCATGAGATTTAGATTCTAATGGTAAGAAGTGGGCTTTTGACTGAATTTTCATCAGCTAAATGGAATAATATTGTGTATTAATTACCAACAGTTATTTAACTTTGCTGCCAGGTCCTCTTAGTCTTCTTGTGTCAGGTAATGCAAAATCTTGTGACCCTGGTAAGCTTCTGAAACAAGAGAGCAAGGAGTCAGTGAACTAAATGGAAAGAGCTTAAGGGAAGGGACAGAACAGTATGACAAGCATTTATGAAGCAGAAATTCTCCTGAAGAGGTTGTTAATGTTAGAAAACCTCTCTCTGTTCTCAGCGGGATTGTACAACTCTTCATACTAGTTGCTTTTCTGTTTTGATTCCTAAAAGCTATTTAACCATGCAGTCTGGGGACTAGAAGCATTATGTGTTGCATTGTTCTCTGGAACACTTCTCCAAACATACATTTCTTTTGTATCACAAGGAATTCCTGTAAGCAAGAGAAGCTCTGGAGTTCATGTGAATGCTCTGGAGTTGCTTTGCTCTGAGGACAGTGTAAAAGAACAAAGGTCAGGCTGGAGCACACCTTGTCTCTTCTGGAAATTTGTGTGATGGTTATAACTCAGATAAAAAAATGCAGAGTACTGCAGCTTCTTTTTCTCTGAAGGAATCATGCAAGGTACTTTTTAAAGAGCAAGTAGGGCCTGGCTTGCTGCTGAAGTGAATGGTAAAATATCCAATGATTTCAAAGGGAACACAGTTCTGTAGTATGCAGAGCTTTGCAGGATAGGATTTGGTGATTCAGACTTAACTGGGATTTTATTTTAGTTTGTCTAAAACATGTAAAACATCCAAATGCAGAGGAAAGAAAAAAGGGAAAGAAGAATCAGTAATAGTAGGGGTTGCAATGTGCTCAGCCTCACATTGATGGGCAAGATAAATTCCCTCTTCAGCAAATTGGGCACAATATATTCCTGTACTATACAACTAATGGTTGAGATATCATGCTGTAAATATGGTCTTTTATATTCTTGCATTAGATGAGGAGGTTTTCCCCATAGCCGTCCAGCTGCAGAGCTTTTTGAAGAGAGGTCACATCCTGCAGTGAAGGAGCTAAGGTAAGTAGAGTATGAAGATAACCAAGGGTCCAAGAAGGCTACTTGGTGACACAAAGGCAAGTCATTGTAACTTCTGGGTAAGACAGGAAGTTTCAGTGTCAGGGCATCATGAAAAAAGCAGAAAAAAAGGACCATGCTAACTCATAGGCAGGTAGTCTTAGGGATGCCAAAGAGCATGGCTCTGCTGGGGCCCATCAGAACACCTTCAGCAAGTGATGGTGAAGGGAGCTGTGGCCAGTGGGAGGAAAAAGACATTTTGGTAACTGGGTTCATCTTCTCCCTTGCTTCAGTAGCATCTTTTATCTTTCATCTTGATGGCTATGTCAAAAGTAGGAATGTGTGAGAGACGTAAAGAAACGTGAGGAAAATACCAGTACCTTGTGAGCTGAGCTAACCTCTGGGTGATGCTGATGATGATCCAAGTAACAGTGAGTAGCTTTTCTGTCATGTGACACTGATGCAGCAGGTGGCTTCCTGGGGTGATGCTCCCCTGGTGTGTTCAGGGTACCTTCTCACCTCATCTTCTTTCATTTCAGAAGCACATGAGAAATGTTGTGTTCAACCATGTCTAAAACGATTAATATGTGTTGAATACAGTATACCAGGTCTGAACCTTTAGTTTGCAGCACAACCTGAAACCAAGTTGAATCACTGTGAGAATTTAACTTGACCCAAGTAAAAAACTTTCAGGCTTATGTAGAGTTTTCTTGTCTCATACTGTGAATATTCAGAGGAACTGTAACCTGTTTGGAGGTTCCCATAAGCATGCTTCTGGCCATGATGTATTTTCCCTGAAAAATGCTAAAACCTGTGTTTTTTCAAATCAGGCTTTTATGGCAGATTTTAAAATTCACATTTGAGTGCCTTATATACATTTCCTAATTCTAACTTGCTTTTGTAAAAGGCCATCACTTGAGAAAAAATAGAAGCTAATTAAATAAGGTGTCCAAATCTGGATTTAGGCATCAAATTTTAGGCAATACTGAGTAAATAACCATTCTTAAAGCGTTACATGATCTTGAACTATATAAAAAAGTAATACCATAAACAAGTTTAGACTTATTAGCCTAATAATGCCTGAGTGGCACCCTTCTAAAATTTCCTTATGTGACCACCTAGGAAGAGTGCTGCTTCTTCCTTACCCATAACTTCATTGCTAAAATCACCAGTATGACATCACTACTTGAGAATGACATAACTCTATGTATTAATGGTGATCTATGTGAAGGGCACTGTTACCAGAAGGGTAGATAATTACACGTGTTTCATGGCATTATGTCAACACAAACAAATGCTCTTTGGCTACTGAACTGCTATCAAGTGTGTATAATTAGATTATGCAATGTTTGTAAGATCACCACAAATACCAATTATTATGGCTGATGAAGAGGACATTTTCTGTGGAACAGTGTTTGCCACTGTTATTCACAATCCATAATGGTCTAATCCGTCAGTCTGAAGTGCTGTGAATAAAGGAGCAGATCCTGGTTCTGTTTCAATGGGTTTATACTGTTTTTGAAGAGAGTTGCACATACCTATCACAGTTAATGGAGCTGTACCAGTTTACACTGGTTGAGAACTAGTAAATGCTATTTAGGAGAAATCAGTACTTTTAAAGTTCTTCTACTGTTGTCCTGTCACTGGATTAAAGTTTCATGGTATGAGAATGGCAGCCATGAATACCCAAGTTAAGGTCAGATGATGGCCAGAGGAGCAGATGTACAGTTGTTGCCAATTTCACTGGCTCATCTCCAAATGTGATTTCCAGATGTACTCCCTTTGCTTTAATTCTTCCAAGAACTATTTGCAGAAGTTTTAAAAATATTTTATTGTCTTAGGTTTTTATGATTCTAGCTGATAAAAACAGTCCATCTCTACCAAGCATACATTGTAATATCCGACTACTTTGTGGCAAAGTGCTACGGTTTTATTTTTATTGTATTTTCTAAAATTAGTATAAACCATAGAAACTGAAAAAGCTTCTTGGGAAAGGAGGTGATAAAAGATAAAAGAGAGCAGCATTTAGTTTTCTCCCCAGCCAGTTCCAAATGTGCCACTGTGCCTATTACATCCCATAAACACCAGGGCAAAAGCACCAGCTGCTCATTACTCTCGGAGGAAATGCTATTTCCTCTCATTTTGGCACAAGCTACCCCCCAAAAGGAAAACATTCCTAGTGAGCTGCCGCTAAACATGAAGTCTTTGTAATATTGTTATATATAAACAAAGTGATGTGATATGTCTCTCCTGACAGACAATCCCTCTAAAAATATAAAATAAAAAGATGCACTAAACCAAAGAGCATAAAAGGTGTTTGCATTTGAAATTGTTTCTGGAAGGATTTTCCACTAGTTCGACCATAACTGTTAGTCATTGGGTGGCTGGGATAAAGACAGGCAGGGAACTAAGCGCCCTTAATATGTTAATGCCACTCGGAGGTCTCCTGCTAATGCCAGTTAGAGTGCAATATCTATTAAAAAAAATAAAACCAGCTGAAAAGCACTCTGCACTGCTTTACAATAAATGGGAGGCACATTGAAACATCATTAATATTTGAGATGTGCTTTGATTTAAAACACTCATTAGTGCTTCCCAAGTATTGGAAAGCAAACCAGAGGGAGAGTCAGCACTCTTAAGCGAGGACTCCTGAGGGTCCTTGAGTTGTTGCTCATCCAAACATTAGCCTAGAGCCGCTAGAATCCATTCCACACCAGTATCATCCATTTTTATTAGATAAATGAAAAAGGTGATTTTTCTAATTTTTTTATTCTTCAAGGACTACAGCTGCTGCCTGCTGTGGCAGTTGTATGCAACTCCCCATGACTGTCTTCACCTCTTTTCTCAGCTTGGACTGCCCAGGTGCATCTGAAGTACAGGTTTGGAAAGAAAAAGAGAAAATTCAGTGGTTTCACTGATGCCAGTTGATAAATAGAAGAGATTGGCAGTTGTTCGTGAAAGGCTCAGGGTATAAAAGATGTAAACCAAGAGAGGTATATCAATGAAAGGCCTTTTATAGGATAATTTGCTTGTGGATTTGGGAGAAAAGGCAGTAAAGTGACTAAGGAGGTGAACAGAGACTAGGAAGGAAAGGCCAAAGATCAAATACAACTGGTCTATATCTTGAGAGGTATCTGCAAGGCACTTAAATACTGTTCTAAGACATGGGTGGACACTAGAAAGTAAACTGCAAACCATCCTCTCCCAGCTCCCCTACAAATGTTAAATTAAATGAACAGGTTGAACCAATTTGTAGAAGAATTTCAGACACAGTTTGCTGCCTTTCTATATTAGGGAGAGGGAAAAGTAAAACCAAAAGTCAAATTACAGTAGTTACTAGCTAATAATCTGAGTAACCCATCTAAAAGATTGTGAAAACATAGCAGATGCCAGTAGGTTTGAAATCAAAGCACATGCAACTCAGAATGCAAATAGCTGCGAGACTGTAAGATTTCCCTGAAGCTCTGGCAAACATTTGTCGGGATTGATATTTTGGGCACTGATCTGCATAGCATCTGATTGTGAGCTGAATATGAGCAATGCAGAAAGGCAGATTTTTACCGAAGAAAAAAAGGCTGCCTATTGCCTTCTGTAAGGCTGAGACATGAGTTATAAAAAGCCTTATGGCACATTTCCTTTCTTTCAGTTGGTGGGTGGAGCCTCCAGCCCCAATTTTCATCCCCAGGGAGCTTTGCAGCACAGCATGGCATAGTGAGGGGTGTTCTCCAGCATTTCTGTCTGCCGAACACATCCCTTAGAGGACAGTGCCAGAGGCCCTCAGTCAGGCCAGTAGCTGATGTAAACCAGAATAATCCCAGTTCCTGTCAGCCTTGAATCAGTACTCTGCCAAAACACATATTGGCTTTTGGGTTTGAAGCTGCCAGAGAAATAGTGGAAAATTTTGGCACCTTGCTAATTTTGCTTTTGTTTTTTTTTTCTTCCTCGATTGGTAGCACACCAATGAAAGACTGGAATGAGTCCAGCACCTAGTTTTTGAATGGTAGTACAGAGCTATCTCCCATTTTTGGTAGTAATAAAGATGTGGGTTAAAAGGTTGTTGGGAATTGTGTTCTAGAACAATCATCTCTGCTATCTAGTGGGTACAGTGACCATGAGCACATTTTAGTGCTTGGGTGCATGTGTGTACTTCTACCTGGATCACAGTCCTTCAAATAGTGTTTTACCAAAACATCTGGGCATCAGACTTAATTCTGATTCCCTGACATTTTGCTGATGCTCATTGCAGACTTAGATTAGACTATAAAAAAAGTCTTTTCACTTTGAAAAGATTCTTGTCCCTTCTAAATAGAAATATAATAGTATAAACAATAATTTTCCATTCCCTTGGTGTTTAGAATGTGTTTATATCAGATAGGCAACTGAATCTTTATTCACAGAAAATTAAACTACTAGAGCTTAGTAACTTTTTTTCTTATTGTAGTCTCTGAAAATGTGCTGAATTTTCATAAAAATGGTTCATACAATTTTTAAAAAAATGATTTTTAAAACTATTAAAAATATTTAGCTTTTAAAATTCAAATAAAGATTAAAATTGGTTAAACCCTAAAAATTTCTTTGAAAAAATCAGAATTTTATCAGTATTGCAGGGCACAGTTTTTGCAAAAATGAAAATGTGAAATATTAGTTTTTGAGACTTTCATTAAAAGGCTTGGATTAAAAACTGAGCCTGTATGCACTGCTAATTATCCATGTACCATGGTGTCTATTGCAATTTGTGTCAAAGCCAGTCAAACATCCAGCAACATTGCAGTCTTATTGCCTAAGTACATAAGACTAAAGATGCAGGGAGTTAAATTTTCCTTTCTGAGGCAAGATAGTGTTTCTTAGTGCTGAAATCCACTGACATGGAAAGACAGAGATGCTTTCATTGCAGCTAATGGCAGTGTACCTATCCTGTGAGTAATTACCAGTCTCCAGTCTTTGGTGCTTCTCTGCTCATGAGACTAATGTTTATTCAGAACAATAAATATAAGGTCTATGACACTTTTAAAGTAATGTTCAGATGTGTCTCTGTAACCATGGATGAGTGGTGCAAGTAGTTTTATGCTTTAGTAAACATATTTGACTCTCTGAATGCTCCAGGGACAGTAGTGGAGTGTGGCAGATGCCGGAGAAGCTGTAATGATTTGCAATTTTGGATGAACTTGTGGTAATAGGGAATGTAATGACAAGGTAGGGGTGTCAGCTTTCATAGGCTTCATTTTCTGTCTCATACAGAATATTAATGATTCGTTTAGCATTGATCTGTACATATCTGGAGCACAGATTTGTATCTATAATCTAAGAGACCGGTTATTTTTTATATCCTCCTGCTAAGTAAATCTTACTAATGCTCACAGCTGTCTCTTCATAGTTAATGACCCTGAATAAATTCCATTATAATTTCTGGATACTGCAAAGGATTTTCATATTCAGGAGCTGAAACCCTGCCCACCACCAGCCATCAGCCCAGGTGTAAACTAGGAGTCTAGCTCCCAGGCTGAGTATCTTCCACAAGGTATTGAACATTATGCTCCGTCAGATACTTCAAGTGGGACTTTAGTGCATACAAGTCTCCCAGAGATAGGGCTAGATTTATCCCAGTCCTGTGCAAACCTCATGCACATGTTTAAGTTTATCTATATAAGAATCTCTGTTAAAGTCAACATTGCTAATCATATACACAATGCATAGCTTGATTTTTAATCATCTTCAGGTTCTGTGTTTTCAGTTTCGGCCAGGTGGGAAGAATAATTTATTTCTCTGTGTGTGATGATTTTGGAAACTTTGTTCTGACTTGCAAAAATAAGAAGTATTTTTACCTGAAGTAATAATTTCATCTGTTCTGAGCAATGAAGTGCCAAACATAGTGGGTGGGGAGAAATTAATTTTTGCTTATTTTCTATGTCACAGGAGAACAAGAACATTTTTGAAGGGGGCTACTTAGTGCATTTTTGAATACAAGTTAAAGAACTGTTTCTTTATTTGAAATTATAGGTACTTAACAATCAGACACAATAAAGTAACGAAAAGACTATGGCTTTGGGGAAACAGTTTCTGACCAATAAGAATAAACTTGGTACTGATAGAATGGGAGATCTGTATTTAATCTATTTGATCAAATTTAACCTTTACAAAATTGAGCTTTGCCAGCACAAGTCATGCATGCACCTGCTGTGCAAAAGGAGGAAATCTCCTGTATCTAGGAGACTACAGCCAGCTAATCAACTTTAACAGTATATTATTTTCCTGTTTTAAAAATTTTTTCTTATCTAAATCCTAGGGACTGACTAACAAGAACACAGAGCACCTGTGGTGCCTTTTGATTTACAGGCTTCTAGGCTCAGTCCATGACTCAAATTTATCTTGTTCATAAAGGCATGAGCAATGTGAAATTTAGAGTAGCTATCACAAAAGTGCAATAAAAGAAGTAGCTGAAATTTTCACTTTAGTGATGGGATTAAAAAGAAATAAATATCATAATAGTGACTATCAAATTACAAAAGGAATTATAAACATTTCCTTTTGTGTTGCATAAGAATAGTCCTTCTCAGGTGCTAGAACTGTCCTTAGGACCAGGTTTAGATATCAAATTCATACTGTCTAGCACCCGACTCTACAGCAGGAACTGCTGATGTCAGTGACACCATCTGTAAAGCAAGAAGTTATGCAGTGGGATCAAGGATATAGAAACTGGCTCTCCATTATTTCAAAATGTTTTCCCATCTAGAATCACTATCATAGGTACTTTAGTGGAAGTACTGTGTCTGTTTTTCCTATCTGAACCAGGGAATCTTCAAGACTTGCATTATCCTGAAGATGGACTGGGGTAACAGTTCCATAATGGTTATTGAAGCCCTGTGTAGTACATAAAATACTGATATAAGTCAATAGCATCCTCTTATTACACGCAGAAGCCATGAATTTTTACAAAAAGCTCAATAAGAAGCTCAAAAGTAGATAGAACTAATCCCCACTTTTTAATGGAAATTTAAAGTTAAATATTATGTTTTTCATAATAATTTTAGTGACAATGCATTCTAATCCTTAAATGCAACTGAGGACAAAATAGGAAGAGGAGATAAATTTTCATCTAGGACTTTTTAAAATGAAAAAATTATTTAGGCAGCTCAAAGTTACACAAGTAACTTGGCTAGTATGATTATTCACAGGTGGTGAGTCAGGAAGCAGCTTTAGGAAACATGAATAAGTTTGCTTTACCTTGGGATTACAGAGAAGGGAGACTAACTATTGTAATATATCTCACTGGAGAATTCCCTTTCATGCTTTGGGCTGTTTTGCTGGCTGTGTAGACAAATCTCTCTTTTGTTTGCTCCTCGTGGAACAGCCTCCAATCAATTAAATGAAAGCTATTTCATTTACTGTTTCCCAATTCACTAGAGTATTAGTATTTTTCATGTGATGTTCATGTCCTCTACTGGCTCATGAATATGTACTGTAATGCTTTATAAAAACAATAGATAAATTCCTCCATTTGATCTAAGTGGATAAATGATGTGTTCAGATAAAATTAGAGTTCTGATTTATCACACGCTTACATAAGTTTACCCTGAAATTCTCTGCTTCAGTTTTTGCCTACACAGCCCTGCTTGGGAGATTCCAAAACATACAGAGAGAAAAATACAGTGCAGCCTTTTTTTTTAATTCAGATGAATTTATCACTCTTTTAGTCAGAACCCAAAGACTAATGTGTGAACACATTAGGAACTTTTTCTCCTGCACTTTTCACGTTACTGGGGCTGTAAAGAACATATTAAATGATGAAATTCCTCTGATATTCCAGAAGCAAGTGCCAAAAGTCTTACAGAAAATCTATTCTTCATGGGTTTTCAAAGAAAATAACCCGATCCAGATATACATGCAAACTCTGAGCACTTATCCAGAATGAACCAGTGCTTCCTTGGTTCATCTCATGGGAGTTTCTGCTCAGTTTAAACCAGCATGAGTCATTTAGAAGTTCAATATTAAAACAAAATAGAGTTAATTTGAGGTAGTTATTTTTTTTTCTTGGAGACTTTTCTATCTAAAAATTCCTAATAAATTGCTTCAGAAAGGTTTGGAGTTCCTCTATGAAAGATGCACATACAAATATCAGGATTAGTGTATGGAACAGTTTTGGGGTTTGGTTTTGCCTGGCAAGTGCTTCTTTCCCTCTTCCCCCCAGCTTTTTCACTGTGAGAATATAAATATTTGGAAAATACATGGTGCTTGAGTAGTTTTAGGGCTTATTATTATTTTTTTTTATTATTTTTTATTTTTTTTTTTATTCCATGGGAAACCAGCTACAGTGGGGTTTTTTTGCTTAGTTTGGTTTTGTGGTTTGGTTTCCCTCACAAACAGAACCAGTCTCTAAGCCACTGTCTGCCCTGAATAGATCAAAGAAGATAGGAAGATGCCTTGGGGCTTACAGCAGCATCCTGTAGTTAATTTCCTTAATGCCAATATAAATATATTACTAATATATTTATGGTATATCATTAATATTCTTGGTGGAATGTAACAAGATAAGGGTAAACAATAGAAAAATGAGATATACTGGTAGTCTGATCTAATTGCCGTCAAAACCAGGGAGTGAAGAAACAATTCACAGACTGCGTGGAAAAGTAGGGCTGCTGTATCTGAAGATAATGTCTTTGAAGAGGGAAAAAGTTTGTCAGTGAAGTATCACTGAAATGAAAGATCTGTAGAGCTCTTATTTTTACTTCAATTATAGCCTATAGTAGAGATGAATCAAGAATGCCATACTACCTCTTCCATGATATTTTTTTTAGATTCCTCATTTTCCTTTGTAGACAGAGCTGCTGATAGTCACAATAAAACAAAGGTATTTCCTAATGATTAAATTTTGTTTAGTGTTCAGTCAGCGAGCGCACAGTACAGCAATGTGTGATCATTGTGCAACAGTTGGAACACATCTTGCTGTTGCTGTGTCTTCGTCACGACTGCCAGCAAAATGACTGCGTTGGCAAAAACAGCTCACAGTGCCTGTGCTGTCATGTTGGGAGAGGGTGATTTGCCATAAACTACAGCTTTCTTACCTCTCCATTAGAATATTCCTCTATTAAAACTCTGTCTTTCATAAACCCAGCATTTTTAATAGGATGCTTTTGACCTTACACTTTGATTTTTTGCTGTGGGTGTGCAGGCCTATAAGAGCTGGGCAGAGAACCTGTAGCTCCCTCCAGCCTCTTTCTGGAAAGCCCTGGCCAGAGTTCTGAGGGTGATTATAGCTCTGTTACCTTTCTGTTTGATGATTTGGTGGAATCACCTGTTTATCCTATGATCCTATATTATTTAGATCAAATCATCAGTATTTCAGAGTTTTCCATAGTATTCCATTAGTTTCAGAATTTTGATATTGTATTTTTTTATCTGTCTTCAAATTAAAGGCAAAATTTGTAGTGCCCACTGGAATAGGAATTCTGGGTGCAAACCAGATCAGCTGCAAAGGTGATATTATTGCCTATAGATGTTATTGAGAAAAGTGAGATGTTTGCCATTCTCTGTGCTAATTAAAGCTTTTTCATTCATGCATGGTAGATTCAGCATTATTGCTATCCTTGCTTGGCACTGTAGTAAAGAGTGCATTATTGCTGATCAAATGACTGTTTTACAATTCATAAAATAATTTATAAAACAGTTAAGATCTCTTGAGCCTGAAGCCTGACTTTAGAAATAACTTTTATGTAATTAAAACAGCTGTGTACTTTTGAGGTGGAAAAATTCTGAAATTCTTACTAAGTTTAATTATAAAAAGACATGTTTTTTTCTCATTCAGCTGTCCTCTAAGAGTATTTTAGTGGTCTATATTACTGTCATGAGAACTGATAGCAATAGCATAATAAAATTCACAAGACTGGTTTGAGTAAATTTTTAGGCCATGCAGAAATGGTAGCATGCTAAGCAGACAAAATAGGTTAAAGCATCAGCTAATGGGTGACTGCACACAATATCCATATACATTTTAGATGTCATTTTGGGTGCACAGAAATTTGTGGAACAAGCAGATCAAAGCAATTGCAGCAGCATTCTTGAAAAGACAATTCACTAGAAGAATTTGACAGTTTTACACTGTCATTTTTAATTATGTTTTAGCATAGTAAGTTTACACTTCATTTTTGAAAATATTATTTATTAATCTAGCATAATTATTGCATATGGTGAGCCAGCTTTACTTTAAAATAAAAATAAAAAAAATCTATTTGGATTATGTTTTTTAAAATTTTTTTTTCTTCACGTAGTTTCTTTCTTCTTGTTTCCACTCTGTCTACACTGATGTGGTGAGGTAAAAAGCTCATTTCTTTCCAAATGAATATATAATTATGCTAGTACTAAAACAGTTAACTGGATAGCTGATATTTACAAAAATCTTCAAATGTAATGACTTCAAGTTCTTTGTTGAATATTCATTAAGTATCCTTTTCTCATAGGGCTTATAAATCCTCTGAAACACAATACATACACACTTTAAAATTTGACAGAAAATACTCATATTTCTAAGATAAAGGGTTTTTTCTTCTTTAAGCACTCTCTCAAATCATATATAATCAGGAACATTGGCAACACTGCTGCTCAGAGAAGGACAGAGTGAACATCAAGAAATCCAAATGAATTCAATCCCATTAAATGTAATGGTGTGGTAAATCTCACTATACCATCTGCTGTAGAAGGCTGAGACACTATTGGAATTCCACATCTTATTTACATAGCAGATAAGAATGTGTTGGGAGATTTATACGGCGAATGAATACCCAGAGACAAAATTAAGTTTCTCGTCTGTTCACATCTGGGGAACATCTACATCTGCAAAGCATTATACAAAAACTACTGTAAGTTAGCCTTTCTGTGAAAGACCCTGTGACTTCATTCCAACATTTCCCATTAAAGTAAAAAGAACAAAAACCCAAACCAACAGAAGATAGTGGAAGAGTTCCTGGAAACACTGGTGGGAGCAGAGCTACTTCATCAAAAGAAAACATAACCTTCCCTAAATTAGTACATATTTCTGAAGGAATTAGCATTGAACATTGTAACAGATAGGTTGTATCATATTTAAAACATCTGTGCTGTGAGTACAGAAAACACCCTGTGGCAAAACATTAAGGAAAATATGCCACAGATTTATTTTTTCCCTCTCTTGAAAATTTAGATTGACACTTAGTTTTAACAAGATCATAACTTTCATTTACTTAATACTGAAATAGAGCTGAGCTTCAGCCTGGTTTTGCACCAGATGATATGATAGGTGTATCTTGCACAATATATGAACTGTAGAGGAACAAAACACTGCACAGTAGTGTCCACCTGATATGCTCCTCTTTATTCATTACATTTAATAAATCTTGACCTTCCTTCGGAATGGCATGTCCTTTGTGCACATTGATTGTAAAACCCATCACTTGTCAATTCAGTTAAACATTAAAGTTCTAATACATCAAAAGTGCATAGGGGAGCTGACCTGGGCTAAGAAAGCATTTTCTGCAGGAATATTAATAGAGTTCCGTAGCTGCCTCATGTACTTCAGATTGGAAACCTCTGAACCAAAGCCAATTGACAGTAACATATTTGGAAAGGAAGATGCTTTTAAATTACCTCCTTTCCATTTAATCAGACAAGCAACCTCTGAATCCCAAGCCGTAGGTGAATGTTTAAGAGAACATTCTTTATATAGTTAGCTGAACCATGCCCAAGAGCACCCACTGACAGCTTTCCTATTACCAGAAGGACAATGAATCATATGAACTTTGCTGACACACATGCTATAATAATTGCTACATTTTCTTTTAGAATATATCCTTGGGCTCGCTTTTGGCCTCATCTTAAAGGTGACAGCTTGTAAGCTACATAACCTAGCCTGCCACTAAATCATCAATAACAGTTCATAAAATATCCTGTAATAATTTAGCAGTGCATTGGTACTGATCCTAATGGAATAGGACATCAGAGGTTATGCTATTTCTCCCATGGATTCTGGATACTTCTATTGAACATTTGTTAAAACAGTTGTTCATCTATAGTGTACATATTCCTGCCAAGCTTCATGGAAATATTTCTATTCATTATTTTTTAACATCAATTCTCAGTAGAAGTTTGTCTTTTTTGTTTGGAACTCACCCTGGTGCTATATAGGCATCATTGTTTCATAAACCAGACATAGTTATGTACATTAAAACAGACACATTTGCATTCTTTTCAAGTTAACAGCCAAATTTTTGCAACAGTTTTCCAAGCAGGAACACTGAAACAAGAAAAAGATCTGTATTTTTTCTATATCCCAGTCCTATTTCTTAAGTCTTATCTTTTCAAAAACATACCTTAATAATCCACGCTCATGCCCACTTGATTTTTCTCCAGTAAATGCTCTAAAGGAGATTTCTGGGAAGTACTAGCACATTTTAGATGGTAATGCAATGCTAATATTAGTCATTGTTACTAATATATACGTGTACTATTACAGTGGAACATCTTCTTCAATAAGAAAAAAATTCTTATTGGAACAATACAGTCATTACTTTTTCCTTAATCATGATAGACATTTATCAGTAGAGCTGGTGACAATAATTTTGTCAGAGATTTACAAACGATTTTTGTCAGTATTTGGAAAGTGCGGCCTGTCTTGTCCTGGATTTCCTTCCACTTTAATTTTTTTCAGTTTTCAGTTTTTTGTGGGTTTGTGGTATTGCCTGCAGGTATTGCCAAACCTGGCACATGGAGGTAGGAATGTCTTTGCCACTCCTTGCAGGCTGTGGCCTTGGAGGTAGGGAGTACACTGAGCCCATCCTGCCTGGCTCATCTGGATGTCACCAAGGAAGATCAGATGCCACAGGGGGAGCTGCAGGAATGACAGTCCTCTCAGAATATGAATGACTGTCACCAAAGCTAGAAAAGGAGATGTGAAAGTTGACTTACCAGATGTATTTGGCTGAGTTAAATGCTTGCCAGAGTACTTACCTGCGCCTGGTTTAACCAGCAAAGTTCTATCCCATTTTGCTGGGCTAAATGCAAGTCAATAAGCTCCTCCAGAACTGGAACAGCTCTCTCAGCTTCTGTGGTTCTGTCTAAATAGAATCATAGAATCTACTAGATAGGAAAAGACCTTTAAGATTGTCAAGTCCAACCATTAATCAGAGCTTGTGTGTCCAGGAACAGGGCACAGGGGAGAAAAAGCCCTTCCATGGGCTGCCCCATGTGCTCACACTGCAGCCAGTCTGGGCTTCAGCTGTCTGCACAGCTCACAGCTAGCAGGCAAGCTGGTCTGGGCAAACATCCATCCATCCCCTGCTCCAGGTCCTGGCAAGTGTGCAGGCTGCCCCCAGCTCAGCTTTGCAGGCTGTGTATGTAGCTGCGGATGTGAGTAGATGTAAGTGATATTTACAATATAATTCCTTCCAGTCATTCTGAGGCTTGAGACTTTCACAACTTCAATTTTAGAAAATGTTTCCTTTTTCTACTTCATCTCCCCAGAAGGTCCTCCAAGAAAGATCTTCCTGATGTCCTTCTTGATCTTTCCAAATGTCACGTTGCCACAAAAGCTCCAGTATCCATCAGTGTTTTACCAGACATTCAGGAGTTTTTGATTTCCTGAGCCTACATCCTTCCTGCTCAGAGAACTTTTCCAGGCTGTGACTAAACTCTCATAGCAACAGCAAACACCTCTGTCCTTTGTCATTAGATCTGTTATCTTCAACTCTCTGGATCTTTCATTTTCTCCTTCCTACACTGTCTTTTCTCTTGTGTGTGTGTTTTGTCACCATCTTTCTTTTCTTTCATACCAATATGCTTCAGATCTAATTTCACATTTCCTCATCTTTCTCCTTGAGATAACTTACTGTGTCTCATGTATGAATAAGTACAGGTATAAATAAATATGTGTAAAGGCATGTATGAGTAAATAAGCATCATGGTAACTGCAAGACTTGAATGTGACTTCTTTTTTCTAATCCTTCATGTTGTTTTATTTGCTTATGCTTTTTGCTTATGTTATTTCATACTAACATCTTGTCCTCTTTACTATTTGAGGGCACAAACCACATGATTTATTTGACAATGCTATTCAGATAAAAATTGACACATCCCATGTAAATGTAACTCTTATATTCCCTGAGCTACTACTTATTTCCTTAGCCAAAATCAAGAGAAACTGTTTAGTTTTCTTTAGAGAACATGTTAAGTCCTAGTGAACATTAGGCAGCTGGGAAATACAGGGGTCATAAAGCCCCTCCAAAAGGCAACTTCTTTTTGCCATTGAAGAGGTATATCATTGCCATTATGGGCAAGGGTTGCAAAGACTACCTAATCATTATATAGTTTTCCGCTTTATTTCTACGACATAAATTTATGTCTTTTTTTTTTTTTGTCTTTTTTTTCTTAAATAAGGATGTAGATCCATTTCATGCAATCTTTTTTTTTTTGTCTACAGAGTACCTACAATATATGCAGTTATCTTTTTGATAGAGATTGTTTTGAACTTAATCTCGTGTTGAATTTTTTAATGTTTTGTGATAATATCTCCTATTTCACATATTTTGTATGCAATTGCAAGTCTTTCTCAAAGCAACTGTTTACTGTGCAGGAGGAAAACTGGCTTTGTAGCTTTTAGTTCCTCTAATACAAACATGAAATAATCAGATACAATACAATAATAGAACTAGCACAGAGAGTAACACTGAATACACTAAAGAGACTGTGTAAAGACCTGACTGTAAGAAATGAAGAGAAGCAGACAACCAACAGGAAAATGTTTATTCAGCCACGATATGTATTTTCTATATCTTTCTCTTTTATCTTAATTTAGTTTGCAAGTAATTATGTATGAAGTGACTTATCACACTTTTATCTTTGCTCTCAGTTGCAACAAAGACCTTAACTGTTGGCTGACTTCTGGGTAATTACTACAGAAAATACACTCTAATGAGTATTATTTTGTATCTCTACAGTCAGGAAATAATGGTCAGTAGTCAAAATACTGAAGTTTTAAAAAAAAAAATTGCCAGAGAATGTAGATATAAAGTATATTTATGCTTTCTAAACAGATTTTTTGCTTTGTCTTTTCTCGCAGCACTGAAAAGATTGCAAAAAGTTCTTTGATAAGATTGTGTACACAGCATGGTACCATAACTCAAACCTAGACAAAAATCAAAACTGGAATCCATTATAAGTTCAAGCTGTATTCATTCATAGATTTTATTTATCATTTTCACACTTCTAAATATCCTTCTCCATATGCAAATCAATATTTTTTGCTTTAGGTCAGCTAGAGAATGGCCTGGTTTATGCTTGTTCCCACCCCTCCGGGGGCATGGAAATAAGACAGAAAATGCTATTTTCTGTCTTTTTGGTTGCAAAAAATACATTGTTATAGAATTCAGTTTTTTCAGAATTATTCTTTCAGAATGAAAGGAGGCTGGGTGGCCAGCTGTGGGTGGTGCAGGTGGCCATAGGCCATTGCTGAAGTACAACCTCAAGACCATGAACATTTATAGCTCCATCCACCCCATATGTGTGGTTGGCTATTTTTCGAAGAGAAAAATAGTATCATAGATTTTGTAAGACAGACTGGATACTCTCAAGTGTTCCACATCTGTTCCAATTGCTAAATGTCACTAGAGATGCCTACCAGTCAAGACACTGTTAGATGACCATGAAATAGCCAATATACTTATTCTGCTCTGGAATATTTCAAGCTTGAAAAGTTATTTTTTAAAATAGAAAACATAAATTCTCCAAAGCTGATGCTGAGCATAATCTTGCTTCTGAAAGTAAACAAAAGGTACTCTGGTCTTCATTACAGTCTCCATTGTAAAGAAAGGATCCTAATGAGGACAGTGATGGCTCAAAAATACCAGTGTAGAGTAATAATAAAAATGTGTTCTACTATGTGCAATATTTTTATACAGGCATTGTTCCACAGACTTTCAAATGTTTTGTATGCCTGTGAAAAATACAATGCCCTGCTCTATCTAGCCAAGAAAAGCAAGACTCCATCTTATTGACTGAGGGATGTCAGCAGTAAGCATATTAATACTTATTCACACATACAGTGTTTTTCTTATGGCAATCTGACATTAACTACCCTAGGGAAAATCTTAGGGTACTCCTATTGAAATGGCACAAAATAAATCTAATTTTTAATGGAAGCTTAGATCTCTCCAGAGCCCTTTTTTCATCCTAAGGTTTTAGCCATGCAGGATGGAGCCCATTAAACAGAAGAGCAGTGAAACAATACTGCAGAACAGCACACGCTTACTCATTAATGAGGAGTTCTGTTATAAAACTGGACATTTCTTGCAGGGTGGAATCTTTTCATTCTTGGTTTTGGAGGAAGGTTGGGGGGGGAGACAGAAGAAGGAAAGAAGGAGGAATCCTTTAATTGTTAGAGCAGGTTTTAAACTGACAAGCCTCAAAGGCAGAATACTGACTCTTTGATCTTAAAAGGGTTGTAAAAGGATGGTTTCACTTGTGTTTATTCAAATATTTGCAGGTAAATGCTGATAATCTAAACTGAGTCAAAGCTGCAGAATTTAGCATAAGTGGTTTCCATATCAAGAGCCTCAAAATAAATACCAATTCAGAGATCTTAAATGTTGTCAAAAACTGATCATAACTTGAAATTAACTTGGGGCTTGCCCATGTATGGAAGTCTGTGCTCAGGAAATGGAATCGTTCATTGGCAACCAGTAGTCTAACAGATGTGCTTCAGCCTCCCAGAGAGGATTGTGTGGTAGCTGTAGCTATGTGCAGTCACATACCTACTGGTTTGGGGTATATCAGAAGCAAGAGGGCAACCTGTCAGGGCTGAGAAGAGCGGATCTGATACGCTATGCATCCTCACCACCAGAAATTATTCACTGGAGGCATTCTTTGGAAACAGCCTGTAGCTGATCCTAGGTAATAGCTAAAAGAACTGCTTCTAGTGAGTGCTCTTGTAGACAACTTGCATTTTGCTGTTTCTGGGCCAAATTGTTAATTCTTGAACTACTGGTTTCTTGACAAGTTTTTTTGCTATTTGTAATTATTTGTATTTCAAGTAAAGGTATCACAGTTTCTAAATTACTTGTCTTCAAAATCTATTTTTAGCATCCAGTTCCTGCTACTCATTTTACAGCTAATGACTTTGCATAATTTTGTGCCTGTTACTTGACTGAAGGAATGTACATCCTGCATGAGCACTCTGTGACCAGTTTGGAAGTACAGATCTTTCATACTTCCTTTCCAAAAGTCAACAAAAATGATCTGTGTTTTGGAAGTCTACTGCATGCACAAATGCTGTGCACTGATGAAAAGATACTATTAATTAGCACTTAACAAGTCAGATCATGTTTACTGCCCAACTTAATAAGATAAAAGTTTCAGCCTCATGATTCCCTTGAGGAAGGTTTAGGGCATCATCATGTACAAAACAGACTTAGGAAATCATTTCAATTTGTGCAAAAATAATTTGCAAACTGCTTCTTTTAGCCTCACCTGATATCTCATGTGGGAAGAGTAGCTGATTACAGTGTTGCAGAGTTAGGTCAGCATTTCTTTTGTACATTTCTGTGCACTGCCAGTTTGCTTCTTACATGGACAAAAGAGATCTGTAAGAGTAAGGCCCATTCTGGGCATTAGAAATATATTAATGACAGACTCCCACATAAGGAAAAATGAGCAGCAGGCATCTGGCTTTTTCACCTAGTCATTGATTACTCAATTCCCTCTTCAGCTGTTTGTCATGTACAAGATCTTTCTACTTTGATTGACACGGTGGCGTGTGCAAAGTTTGAGCTGGTGACTTTGCAGGTTTTTCTTCAGGGAATAAAAATTGTATGTCATCAATCAATACAGGAACTTAGTAAATCGTAGATGGTGAGTGTAAGTTTCAGTTCTCTAGAACCTGGTTTCCATGAAAAGTGAATAAATGTCTACCAGATCATGGGTGTTGGGCTGAGATTTCCATAGGAAATTAGGCATTGTATAGTAAATTAGCTACCTTTTTAAAGACCTATGTCTTAAGAAGCAT
Source organism: Psittacus erithacus (assembly GCA_009867235.2). NCBI lineage: Eukaryota > Metazoa > Chordata > Aves > Psittaciformes > Psittacidae > Psittacus > Psittacus erithacus. Next base: position 30,439 of record WYDI02025521.1, on the reverse strand, counting down.
GATTAGTGTTGTATTTATATCTAATGTCCTGAGTTAAAGTTTGCTGTTAGTACAGTCACATTAGGCTATAATTGTATTTGAAATTATTTAGACTAAGAAGAGTTTCGAGTAAAGAGTAGGCTCTTTTTATTTCAATAATTCAGGAAAAAAAGTAATTGTTGGACAGGGTAGGAAAGCAATTTTTGAGAGTTTGTGGAAATTCTCCTGATTTTCTTCATTAGAAGAGAAGACTAAAATCTTTTTCTCTGAATGAAGGTCTGCCAGCGCTGGGAGAAGCCAGAGTGCTAACAGAAGCACTCAGCACCTACCTAACACCAGCCCTGCCCTCTGATGATGGTACTAAATTCTGACATTCAGGAAAACTTCTCTGCTGGTATTGCCATGGTTCCCTGAGCTCAGCACCTGCTATCCAGCTGCCTCCCCACTGCGATGACTCATTGACATTTCAACACTCTACTTTGTCCACCTTATTGACTCTCCAACTTCCTGCCTTATTGCTTTATTCTCTAGTTCTCTGCACACTTTTCCCAGTCTCATTCTACCCATCTTTTATTAGTTAGATGTCCACAGCTCATCTGACTCTGAAATTTTCATTTGCCTTGTAGGATGTCTTACTATAGCTTTCCTGCTGCTCTCCCCATATCTCTTTTCTTCATTCTCAACTTCTGTCCACAGAACACACTTAGAGTGGTTTGAATATCTGGATGTTACCCCAAGTTATTATTCTTGTAAAACACAATATTAAGTAGCCAGCAAGCAGTCACACCTGGTCATTAACAACAGTCAGTATAATCCTTTGCCTTCTGACCTTCCTTTTATTTTCTTTTTTCTTTTTCTTTTTGTTTTCTTTTTTTTTTTTTTTTTTTTTAAATACGCTTGTGCATATCTGGTGATCCTGTTGTATTTTGGAAGGTTTTGAAAATGCAAATTTAGTATTTTCTTGCAAAACCTAAAGCACACTTCCAAAGATTAGGTTAAAGCTGACTAAAACTTTCACAGTACCACTCCATTATTTTTTTACATGATAGTAAGTTAGGAGCTAAAAAGAAAAGTAGAATTAATCTGGTGTATGATTTAAGTAAGATCAGATTCTGGGTAGAAGTGTCTTCATGGTAGTAGGAAGACTTAGATATTACATGGGATTCATTTATATCCGTGAGAGTGACTAGTTATAATGCAGTAGCTTGCTTAGTTTCTTGCTAATAAGGAATTGTAGTCTATATAAGAATATGATCTTTTGACAGATTATTTTACATATCACAGCGTAGTAAATTTTATTTCAGCTGCAGTATAATTCTGTATTGCATTAAGTTCTGCCTGTGAAATACCCAAAATCTCAATTTCTAATACTTTAAGAATTCTGAACACCTCAAGAATTTCTGCTCATGAGTCTTAATGACAGTTCTTGGACTAAATACAAATGTGGGAAGAACATGAACAGCTAATTGCTGGCTGTTCAGTCTCACTAAATATAAGTGAATTTATCATGATGTGGACCTCGGAAGATTTAGTCCCATGCACTAAGTCTTGGGGGTTTTCAACAACAAAATCTTAGGCTTTTGATCCTGCTAGTAAATGATCATCTTAAAAACATAAGTAATTCAACTGACTTATCTGGGACTGCTCAAGCCCCTAAAGTTGATAGCACAGTTGTAGGATCATGGCCTTAAAATAGGGGAGAAATACTTCTGTGGGGATTTATTTCAGTTGAGAAGCATTGTAATTATAAGTCCTTGTGAATGAAACTAAGACTATATCACCAGGTTTATGGCATTGCTTCACTTTACAGTCACTGTCATAAACCTCAGATTAATATGGTTCCATCATGTATATTTTAAACATTCTTTCCTAAGAATAAATCTGTGATAAGCCATTTTCTCTCTTTTTTCCATAACACTTTTTGTTACATGTTTTCCAAATTTTAATGCCTAATATGATCTTTGAAAAGCCATAAACTTTTAACAGACTTTAAACATAAAGTGAGTGAATAAATTGCTAGGGGGTCTATGGTTTGATCCCAGGAAATCCTGATTAATAGCCTTTAGAGTTTTTTTAGACCACCCGGAATACATTGTGAAAAACAGTTGAATCATTTTATGGCTATTTAGATTGTAATTCAAGCTACTAAATTTATAACAGTTTTTTTTTAAACTCTAAATGAAGACATAAGTATTTATATTTCTTCATATAAGAGCATATGCTGAACATATTTCTTGCTCTGTTTAGTTTAGTCTTGTAAGTGTTTAATTCTATATATTTGCTAACAACATAAAATCTATTTTGGATATAAAAAGAGCCTAATCCAAAATTAGTGTAATTAATGTGAAAGTAATTGTATTCATAGTATTGCTATTGAATTTCATTGATCAGGACTTGTACATTTAAAAGTGGAACTAATTTGCATGCGCGTTTTAGGAACCTTCTCAATAACATTTTTTGGAGGAAGTGGAAAATGTAAAATAATTTTGCAAGATAATTAGTCAGGTAATCTTTTTTCTCTTTATTTAATGTCTGGTTTATTAAAACTGTTTTAAGAACATGGTAGTTGCATTTTATTATTTGTTAGCTGTAATATCAATCAAAAGAAAGATATACTTATTGTTGGTTTAAATCTTGACATTAGTAATCAAGGTCAAAGCATAGAGATAACTGGGTAATTTTGGTTTAATAACTTGTGAATCTTTGGTGCTGATCACCTTACGGAAACTTAATTCCTTCATAGACTCTATTTCCAGAAACTTGAATGGATGTTGATTCTGGAATGAGTCTGGACAAAGGTGGTAAGACATGGCCTGTGATATGAAACTGCTGTGTAAAAGGCTCTGTCTATATAGAGGGTGTTTTCATCTACATGTGCTGTATTCATGTGCACAGACAGAGGGGTTGGATTTTTTTCTTATTAAACATGGGGTTCTTTTGATAATAGAATTTGCAATAACGGCACAGATGCAAAAGAAAAGAAACAATCCTCTACAATGCTACTACAGAAAGCTGGTTATTGAAAAATATTTTTCATATCGTGCAAAATTTAACAAATTCCATTGAGTATTGAAGTAAACATATATATATATAAACCTGTGATAGTTAAGTAGCTGAAATAGAATATATTTGCATTGTCTTTGCAATATGCTCAGATTTGCTTTTATTTTCCAGAAGAAATAAATGATTTTCCACATAATAGAAAATTGAGTTTAGTATTTCTAAAATGCTCTTAACATAGCAAAAGGAATCACATTCTAATACTAGTGCTTATCACAGCATTTAAGGCATCACCATCCCCCCTCAAGCTTTCTACTCTAACATAAAAAAGGAAAAATCCTATTGTTTTCCTAGGTTCACTTTGCCTCTAGTGATTGATGTAGAATTTTACTGCCATCCAATGGCAAGGACCTATTATAGCCTAAGTAAATGTCTAATGGTTTTTGATCAAATTGCAGCCTAGGGAATTTAACTTATGTAGTACACTTAGAACTTACATCAATACATCTCTGTTTGTTACACAGTGAGAAAGAAATATGACTACAGTTTCAATTTATTCTGCGTTTCCTAATTCAATTTTAACCTGAATTACTAATATTGTGGTACATAATTACCTAAATGAATAAATCAACCTAAGCTACTCACTAAAAAGAACATTAGCGTATCATATTAATTTTTGCATGTACCTTGTCATGTTGGTTTAAAAGATTCTTTACAGTTAAGAGCTTTTTCCTAGTTGGCAGAATATACGTTTGCTAAAATATTCTTCTCCCTTTTCCTTATCATGTCTAGAGACTTTACACTTATTGTGCACTAAAGAATTGCCTTATGACTCTCGAATGTGTTATAGGCGTTTTTTGTGCCTTTTTTTTTTTTCTTTTTACTCACACACAAATTCCTTAGAAAGACAACTGCTTAAAACTATGATCTGAAATATATGGATTTTGGTGTACTTTTATTCTCTGTGCTTTTCAGATTGAGCTTCGACTGGCTGTCCAAACTAACAGTCATTTTTTAGGGTTCTAAGGGCATTAACACACGTATATATATTTTCAAGTATTTATTTTAAAGGGGAAATAATATAGATGCATCTAAAGGAAACAACTTTAGATAGGCAAGAACATTAAGCACAGCCTCCATTTTGTACTGCAAACAAAAAGTTGCGATAATTAGTGTCTGATAAAGAGAAAAATCATAATTGAGGAAAATCTAAATTTAGAATAAAAGAAAGAAAAAAAGTAATACAGGAAAAGAATACTGTTATTTCTATTGTTTCATTCTAGCTGTAAGACTCCTCATGTACTATCACTTCATTAGGATTGCTCTCCATTTTCTGCTAAAGCAAATGGACACACTTCCAGTGACATAAAAGAGACCTAAACTGTGTCCCAGTCATACATTTGTATCTGCTGCATGGATGGCTACATGTTTTCCCACATGTATTTCAATTCAAACATTTGTAAAAGCATTTTTTGGCTTCTCACAAAGATGCAACCAGTGGATATCTACTTTAAGCACCACAACATTTAGGAACACTTTGTTAAATGTTCTATTGATCTGTTGCCATTATTTAAATTCTTTCTAACAACTCTGTCCACAATCTTTGACTATAGCCATAGCTGTATAGAAAGATTAATCTTTGATTTAACTGCATCATTAATCTGGAGCACTCTGCAGCCTGTAAAATTATTGGAGATCAAAAAAGAAAACAGAATATAGCACAAAGTCCCAGAAGACTCTGACATTTGTCTTATTTATCTACACCTTAGACAAATTCTATACCTATGAAAACAATTACAAAATGAAGACCTTCATTCTATAACTGAAATACATTGATGTTAATCAGAACAAAGTCTCTGGGGTTCATGTGCATAGAAAAGAGCACCATGAGTAAAACCATCAATATTAAAATGGATATGTGTATGCTATTTGCTACTTTAGTGCTTTAATTCTAAAAAGATGGGTGTAATAAAAAAGCACAAAGAGAAAATGAGAATCATAGAAAGTAAGTTATTTGTATTATTGTGTTTTTTCTGTAATTAATATCAGGACATCACAACTGCACTTGGAAAACGCAGCTCACTTCTCAGTATTGCTATATTAGCAATCGATTGGAAAATGAGTGAAAAATTTCTCTACACCTTCGAATTTGAAAATTGAAGTTTCATGCAATATTGATGTTCATAATCTTTAAAACTGGTAGAAAACAGGTGCAGGTTGTCATGGTATCACAACATGCAGATATGTTTGGTTTCCTCCCCCAGAATTTAGATTGTCAAAGAGCACCAGTCTCAGAAAAGCAGTGTAGGTGAGTACAGCACATGGGTTCCTTCTAGGGAATATCCCTTTATTGTTAGCTAAGTGGCTAACTCATTTTTGAAAATGTTCTTGTTGCTATAGTTCTGAATGTTTTTTCAGTATGTGCTTATGTAAATCTATCAAGTGAAATCAGTTTTAAATTAATTTGTGCAGTTTCAATACTCCAAGTCAATATGTCTTTCACAAAGCGGATACTTTCTTGTGTTCCTCAAAAGTCACTTCATCCGTTTCCATAAATGCATTGGAGAAAAAACTTTATTTCAACCAATTCTTGTTTCATGTTTTGAATAATAGCTTGGGGTTTGTTTTTCTTTTCTTCTCTGTGCTTTGAAGGAAGGGTCTGTGTGACAGTTAACAAAGCTGCCCTGACTTTGTAGCCCACATTTTATGAGACATGAGATAACATGCTCTCTGCATGGGTCTCCATGAGTTCAGCTGGCCACAGCACATAGGCAGGCTCCAGGAAATTGAGACTTCTCCCCCACTTCTGCACACAGATGTGTATCTGTTAGTGGGGGGCACCACAGATCACAGGCGTAGCACAAAGAGGGTGTTTGGGAGTTGAGTGAAGTGTGCTTAGGTGGATTTTGGGCTATACCATTGCTCTTGTGTTCCTGCCAACACAAGCAGAGCTGGTAAAGTGGAGACCATGGAGAATACAGCCTGTAGTATTTGTAATGAGCTATAGTTGCCTTTGCTTGGCTATTTCCTCACTGCAGGAAATATCGGCAGACTATCCATCCATGACTTGTTTTGGCCAAGAGAGGAGGAGAGACACTGTGGTGACACGAGGTGGCACATGTAGCCCTGTAGGGAGCAAGAGGGAGACCCAGCCACCAGTCTTATGCTGGGAGAACTTTCTGCTCATCACCACCCTTCTTTCACTCTCCTCAAATGTTAATGCATATTCAAACAATACACAAAAATAACTGGAAGACAAACCACCACTGAATCGCCAGCCCTCATTCCTGAATAAGCTGCTCACAGTCAGTTGCCTTTTTCCTAGTTTAATTTTCTTTGTGCATATTATGATGTTCTGTGTGCTCAGTGACAATCGCTATGGTGAAGCTGTATTTCATTTTCTCTGACCACTAAAACTGTGATCTGCTTTACTTGCCTGAAACAAGTATCATGCACAGATTTTAATTATTTAGTCACGATTTAGCATGCATGATATATGGGTATCATTACCAATGGCTGCAATATCTCTTGGCTATTTAACATGAGGAAGATGCTCTTTGTTATTAACATCTGTTCATCAGGGACACAGACCTTCTCAGCATTACTAGCACCTTCTGTTTTTGTCAGGAGAAGGGAAAGTGATCAAGAGCCTCATCAGAGCCTAATTTGGCACTGATGTGTTTTCCTTTCTCTTAGCATAGCCTAGATCTAAATTGTCCCTTAAAATTACAGCAGCTTTTAAAATACTGCTCAATAACTAGATCTGACTAGGCGTAGACTAAGATGGTACAGATACAAATGTAACATTATTTAAATGTTATGGTTGTGTGTGGGCTAAAAGATGAAAAATAAGTTAATAAAAGACGTGGTGGAATTAGAAAATAAGATTAGTGAATTGCTTTAGCCATGAAACCATCTTCTAGCTATGAAAAAATGGCTAATCTTATTTTTCCCCCACTAAGCTCATTCTAGTTTTGATGCAGCCCAGTGAAGGCCTCACAGCAGAAATGTCCCTGTCACATTTACCTTGTTATTATAGCAGGCATTTTATTAAGCCTTTTAAGGACACATCTTTAGTTCACAGTAAAACAAGGCTCTGGTTCTTTGCTCTTTTCCTCCAGTGAGTTTATAGCAGAGGCCCCAAGCCATTTGTAGAAAGGTGTCTCTGCTGGGCTGCTTTCCAGGTGAGTTCAGCCTGAAGGGATGGATGTACTTTGAGGAAAGACTGCACTTGAACCTTTTTGCAGATCCCTCTTAAAGCAAAGGTAAACAAAAAAAGGGATTTCTAAGAAAGCATTCGATCCTGTAAGCGCTGCCAATACCAACTGAATATAAGAATGTTTGTGCTCCAGACTATTATCTTATTTCTACCTAAAAGCATCAAAATCTGATCATATAGATAAAAGAAAAATCTTCTCATGAATATACTCTACATGATTAAAACTCCAGCTCCCTATGGTTTGGACCTGGAAGACATTTTAATTATCTATCTAACATCTTGCTATTTCTGAATTTTGACTGCAAATGTTTCAGACGTAGTGTTTTATGAAGTATCCATTCCTCATACTGTGCTTTTTTTATGCTCCAGATGTACAGTAAACAACAAAAGCTTGTTTTATCTTTTACTCTCCATCAGATGAAAGTGAAAGATAACTGAAAGAAAAAAAAACCTTTTAAAGAATATGTTTTAATCATAGATATCCTGCTTATAATCTATAAGTCCCATAACAATCTCAAATATGCTTTACCAATAGACCCAAACTACACAGAACTGAAAACCCCAAACATTAACACTACCATAAATGAATAAATTAATAAAAAATCAGCAAAGAAAAACCTTACCCTTTTTCATTTTGCCAGGCAAAAATATTCAAAATTTTGCACATAATTATTTTTTTAATCAATTTTAGCATATTTCAGTACCATCCTATCAAAAACTAACAACACAGAAAAAAACCTGCCATGATAATCAAAAGCATGTTTTGATTCTGAATATATGAGTAAGAGCAACAAAAATGCCAGGGTGATTTTCCAAATGTAATGCAGCCTACAGGGTAATACTTCTACTAATAATATATGAGAACCTAAATGTAGCATATGAAAGGCAGATATCAAGTTTACAGTGAAATGCTTTTAAAGTTTATATTAGAGTGACCACATAAATAGTTTTAAAGCATGGGGTTATTAAATATTCTGCATGAGAAATATGAAGAAACTTGGACAGACTCAATCTGTGCTGAATGCTTGAGGGTTTTCTAAAATTGCCATATCACTTTTTAAGCTAGAGTAATGGCCTGATTGTTTTATATACCTAAAATCCTGTCACTTTCTCAAGTTTCCTAGACTTGTCCCTGAGTTTAACTGATACGAAGCAAATGACTGATAACTTTCAGACCAGGTTTTGACCTATAGAAAATGTCTACACTATGAAAATGAATGCAGTAATAGGATGCATGAGCTGGTGAAGATTTTAGCTTGCAAGGCAGAACTGTGCTCTGTAGCTTGTCTAAGCAGGGTTTAACTTCGTTACCCAAGGAGTATTCGCTGCTGCATTTGGCAGCCTCTCACAGGATGTGCTAGCTGAAGCACAGCAGCATGCAAACATGGCTGGCATCTGAACCTGAGTCTTTGTGGCAGCTGGCGCCCAGACCTGTGCCAGCATGGGCTGTGCTTTGTGACACTTCAGTGTCGCTGTGTCTGTTATCTTCAGTCAGGTGAATAGTGAATTCAGGATTTGTAAAGATGTTTGTAAAAGAAGTCTCTAAACTAGGGATGTGGTATGTGAGATAGGTCTGTAAATACGGCCTTTTCACATGAGAAGAAGAAAACCAATGAAAAATGAACTAGTGAATTCATACGTACTTTGTAAAACCAGATTAACCACTTTGATGGTAATCTAATTTGTGCACAATATGTACTTATATAAGTTCATCAATTGATTCTTACATCCATAACCTCATGTTGAGCAGGTGGGTATCTTTAGAAAACCTGCTTTTTTAAAAAGCAGTTATGTCAAACTCATTTTATATGATGGGCTTGATCTGATATCCTGGTGCTCGGTAGCAAACACAATCAGCAGAAGTTATTAAGTTAAACAGTATTAATAGAAAAATAAGCTATATTATTCTATTTGCATTGTTAACCAATAGGTGCCTGTTAATAACGCTAGCAGGTAGACCTGGGGGGAAATGATTCCTACATCTGCTGCCTTTTTTATGCTCACCTGAATAAAAATGGGGCTTTGGAGGCTGATGTGATCAGCTTTCTGTCAGCTGAATTGTGACTTATTTGTGCCATGGGTGAAGGGGCACCCTAGGGCCTCCTCTGTGTATTACCTCAAGCACAGCAACAAAGACACTGCTCTCAGAAGCAGGCAAGTGCAGCTGGTCTCCTGCACATAGTGCCTATATGCCTGCTAGATCTATGATGGCTGTGTATATGCTCAGCTCCAGTGTTGTCTGGCTGTGTTTCCAGAGAAGGAGGTAGACGAAAGATAAGTTATCTCAAAGCCAGTCAGATCCAGCTGGGGTCTGCTAAGTCAACACAGGTTATGCTCATTGAACTAAATATGTGGAAATTCTCTTTTGGCAGCAGCCAGATTTCAAAAGGGCTTTTTTTGGAAAGGTATATTATTGTATTAATGCATGGACCCATTAATGTCTAACACTGACCTTAATATAATGAACTCTGGGAAACCAGGTGCTTAGAGCATAATGCAGGTATACCGAATAGCTCTGCAGGAGACAGCTTTGATACAGCAAAACTCATACTGTTTTGGAGTTAATTGGTTAGTCTAAGTGAACTAAGTCTGATTTTTCACAGAGATGGCAAGATACATGTGTACTGTGCTGGGTTTGAATTTTATAACGCTTTTCTGGGCTTTTGCACCAACTATAACCAAGTCCCTCATTCTCAGAGAATGAAGTTGGTTGTGTTTCACAGACTCATAGAACGGTTTGGGTTGGAAAGGACCTTAAAATCATCTAGTTCCAAACCCCCTGACATGGGCAAGGCTGCCTCACACTAGATCATGTTGCCAAAGGCTCTGTCCAGCCTGGCCTTGAACAATGCCAGAGAAGGGGCATTTGCCACTTCTTTAGGCAACCTGTTCCAGCGCCTCAGCACCCTCACAGTAAACAACTTCTTCCTTATTTCTAACCTGAACTTCCCCTGTTTAAGTTTGAACCCATTACCCGTTGTCCTATTGCTACAGTACCTGATGACGAGTCCCTCTCTGGCATCCTTGTGGGCCTCCTTCATATATTGGAAGGCTGCTATGAGGTTTGATGGCACACACACACATTACATGCAACACTCTGGGAGTTGCTGCTGAACTATAATCTACACAAACTGCTGTAGCAATTCCTCTAAGCTGAATAAATGTAGAGTATTTGGAGTAGCTTCTGAAAGCACCATGTTCCACTTGAAAATACTAATTAACTGCTTCTTCCCCAATGCACAATCCAAGCCTTATTCTCGTTGGAGCACAGGAGTGTTTTAAACGTGTGTCTGGGGCAAAGACATTTTTAAAAGATGTCTTGCATGCTCAGCTCTGATTTGGACTATAAGTTCACCTGCACTTATGCAAGTTCTGATAATTTGGGCGATGTCATAAGAGTTTTCTGAGCTTCTGCTTCTGCTCAGCATCTGCACAACAGGCCACATACAGAAGTTGTGCATGCAAGATTTTGACCATTAACGTTCTGATATGCTAACAAGTCATGAGGCTGTCAAAATTCACTGCTATCTCTTAGCAAAGCAGCCTTATGTTGGCAAAAATAAAAGCAGGGAATTGAATTTGCATTAGGCTTCTTTCCAAGTATATATATATAAAGCTTTAAGTTAATAAACTAATGATAGCCAACCATGATAGTGCCTGAAAAATTCTGGGATAACCCATACCACATTTCATGCTCAGAATGGAGCATATTCACTTCTGAACCAGGGAGCAAAGGGTTCTGGGTTGTCACCTTCCCAGTGCCATCCCTGCAGGGTTAACAGCAGCACTCAACCTGGGAGCTCTGTGCACCTGTGGGGCCCAGCCCCACTCCTGCATGGGGCTATCAAAGCCTGGGCTTGTTTTACTGGTTGCTGGAGAGAAGTAGTGAAGTACCTTTATGGGTTGATCAGGAAGCAGTTGATTGAGAGGCTTTCCTTATGCTGCTTTGGCTTTGCAACTGAAGAGGTTGACTGAAAGTGGTAAATGATTTACATGGATGTCATAGTTGTGGAGCCATGCTGGGTAATGGAAAACAGTGCTGTTTTAAAGAGGTGTGGCAATAAGCAAGAGAGGTTTGTGAAGGAGAGAGTTTCCAGTATTAGGTTAGTCTGCTGTAGTGGCTATTCCCATGGCTTCCAACTTATTTCACATCAGGGATTCTTAGGAGTTATATGTGGCTTTGGTGAGAGGGGTTGTTTGGCAGAGTGGAGGAATGGTATTCATTCATAGTCATCATGAGTAGGAAGAAGCAAGTGTGGACCTTCAAAAGGCTCCTGGCTGATTTCCTGAAAAACAAATATCCAGAAGCAAATGCTGTTATATTATTGAAAGATAAACACTTCACCAGTCAAGAAAAACTAATTGCTGTAAAATGTTTTATGTGGGTGCTGTAAATATAGTGATGATATGGAAATTCAGGGTTAATTTTTGGTAAAAGCTTATGTTTTGGCTGGGATAGGAATGGCGAGTTCCTGGTTTTTGACCCAGCTTTGGATAAATGTTACATAATGTTTCAAATCCAGTGGAATTGCCATGATGGGGAGCTAGTTTTCTGGTGCTGGACGGTGGAGCTGGGTTGATGTGTTTGGTGGTTTTTTGTTGGTGTGTTTTTTGGCCCCCCCCCCCTTTTTTTTTTTTCCTTATTTAGTCTGAGTTGTGAAGAATGTCAAAGTAACAGCAAGAAAACAAAGTTGATGAAGTACAAGCAGTAATAGGTCAAGTGTCCAAATATTGTCTTCTGTATTTTTTTTCTCTTTGCTTTGGAAGCAGCTTCAGAGCTTGAAAGGCATTTCAGTCTACTTAATCATTGCTCCTCCAAGAATTCAATACACTGAAAATTGTTATTTATGCCATGAAATTGCTCTAAAGGTTAAAATGTCTTATGTGCCAGCACAGCAAGTTTCCCTTGAGGTTCTGTCAGAACTGAATTTAAATGGCTTTGAGTCCGGGTAATTCCAGGCCAATTAGCTTCAACCATACTGAATCTGGAAGATGGCCTCATTCAGGGAGTGGCAAGTTTCATGCGTAGAAAACCCCACCCATATTCTGCTCCAGGGGCTGGGTATAAATCTTTAGTGTTCTCATTAATCTTTTAAACTGGGGAACATAAGCATCTGGTAGCTACTTCCAGAGTTTGGTAACAATGTCTCCAACTGGATATTTCACTTCTTTTGTCTATAATAATGCCCCATTTCATTCTCCATGTATTATTCATATATATCTTAAATTTAATCACCAACCCACTAAAGTTAAAATCACACTACACCTGAGATATAAACATCACCACACTGGATTTGAGAACACAATATGCCTTACCATAATTACTCCCATGCTGAGGTAAGGTTCCTACCTTTTTTTGTGATGATGCCAAGAATTTTCTGGTTTTCAGTGCCTTTTTGTACCTGTAGAACAAATGCAACCTTTTACAGTTCTTTTCCTCTTGGGCCCCTTCTTCTCTACACAGCCAGATTTTTTACATTTCATGCTCAGCCTTCTGGTTAGCTGTTTACTGCCACATGTGAAAGCAGTGTTAGCCATCTAGGGATGTGCTGCTTTTGATTGCTGAAATCACTGTCTGCACCCTTCATATTCTCCCAGCAGCACTGCCACAGGGTGCTCCTTATGTTACACAGGCAACATCTCCTGCAATAAGCCCAAGCAATGTCCTTTGCCTGAGCTGGCAGTCTGTGCCCTGTGTTCATCCTGCCTGGCAGTCCCAGTCTTCATTTGCTCCCCAGACTATTTTGTGATTTCAGAAGTGAACAAAGAAGCTACTATTGACTTGGCAGAGTGTTTCTACAGACAACTCTTTGGTATTGTTGGGATGGGGATTATAGCAGCACTCCTGTGCAGCGGGACAGTGCGTGGCAGTGGACTGGCAGCGTGCCTATGCTTGCATGGCAGAGGGGTTCTGCCAAAGCCCTGAACATTCCTGTTTTCTGTGGCACCATGGAAATAAAGCTGGTCTTGTAGGTTGGTCTTTCTGTTTCATTACTGAATCTTGTCTGGATGTTTGTGGACTGGCTGGCCTCTTACCTATTCAGAGTCATAGGTTTCCACAGATATTTGCTCTTGGTTACCTCTCTCCTCTGTAGTTTCCTAAGCAGCATAATTTCTTATTTGTTCTTGGTTCTCTAGTCTGTTCATTACCATGTGTTACCCAGCTATCTCGAGTTCTGATGCCTCCTTATAATACATACGTACATACATAATGTCTATAATACATATATGTATATAAAAATAGTAAGCAATAATTTTTTTGGGGGGTGGACAGCTATTGCACGACTGTACTTGTATCTTCAACCTGTATTTTTGTCAGGCCACACAGCAAACCCCTGGTTCTGGAGGTGGGGTAGGGAAAAAAGACTCAAAATTTTAGGCAGGAAGTAATCACATTTATTTGGTATATAACTGATAAGTATCAAATGTATTCAAATAAAAATTGCTAGAAGTCTGTAATTTTAATGTTCTCTAGCTTTTTTTTTTTTATGGAAAGCAAACTCAAGTTAAATGCAAGAAGAAAATTAAATTAGAATTGGCTTGTGTCTGTGTTAAACATGAAAATGTTGATGCTTTGTTCAGTTTCTCTGTATTTTCTCATGTTTTAGTTGAAGGTAATATATACAGTTCGTGCTTTATACAGAAAGCTGAACTTTTCTTTGACCTTGGCAATGCCTGGGGGTCAACTGCATGGATGAAGTGAGAAAATTTTATTTGGATTTGTTGCCTGTCTATAATTAAAACCACTAATGTTGTTCCAATGTTGCCTTTGTTACAGATATCACAGTGGTAAGCACTATATCTCACCTTATGTTATCCTCAAGAAGCCTTTCATGCTTATGTATTTAATTATCTAGCTTTCTTTTAATGTATTTGTCAAGCAATCTTAAATATATTATTGCAATACCATATCTGCAATAGTATCTCCATATAAACAAATGTGCTTTTTGACTACAGCATTGAGAACTCCCTCTGGTTGGATTCCCAAACTGCTCTGCAGGTTGCTGGCTACAGCAGACTACCAAAACAAATCTCTTACCATGATCAAGGTCAGAGCCAGGTCAGCCATTCACAGAATATTACATCTCTTCTTGGAAGCAGGAAGCATTTGATATTTGATTTCCCTATACACAGTTCTCTGATGGATTTTCCTTTTCTTTCCTGCAGAGGGAAAAAACTGTTATGTTAAAACTGTTATATATATTTACATATAATGACTGATATATATTTAATACTGATAGTGCCCTGGAAAACCATTAAAGAAAAGCATCTTCTGGCTCTGCAAAAGTACACAGCATGTTATTCTGCTGGAGTCTAAGGTAATACTTTGTGGAAAAGTGTGTTCACATAAGGACATTGGTCATAGTGGCTTACATTCGCATCAGTTATTTCAGTAGATGTTTAATTCCCAAATAGACTTCTGCAATGATTTATGAATGATCTAGGAAAGGAACACGGCTACCACTTTAGATGGTCAAATTTACCTTGGTTACCTTGTTTATTACGGTAGGGTAATTTGACAGAGTAAGATCAAGGCTTCAATTTTCTATATATGCATCTACAGCTATGGAAAACTAGCTAACTAATGTTGCGGCTGAAAACTGAGCGATGTGTATGTGTACTTCAAAATCATTTGGCTCTAGAATTTTTGTACCAAAAATACCAAAAAGATTGCTAGACCTGTGAGAGGACTCTCATTTTTCTTTGTGCGTTTTTCTCAATTTTTGAATTCAGAATTGATAGTTTGAATAGTTTTTTCCTTGAATTCTACTTGCTTCACTTTCCCCTGCCCTTGCTTTTAAATGCTAGAGCTACCAATGTTTTCTGATACAAGGGAAAACTAAAGATCTAGACAAGTTGTGGCATACCTTACATCTTTAGTAAGAAAGTGATCTCACTGTCAGTATGCTGTAAGTGTGCTGGAATAGAGAAAAAAGCTGATTTTAGGAGGTCAGAAATGAGGAAAAAAGCCCCAGTTAACTGAAATAAAATTGCTAGCTGCGGCAAGATCAGCTATGTGTTACTGAAATTTCAAGATCATGTGAATGATGGGGAAGCATTTTTCTGAACTTAGCAGCAATAATAAACACTACTCCTTGGTAGACCATTCTCATACTGCAGTGCGAATGCCCTCCCTCGCAGAATCATACAATGGTTGGGGTTGGAAAGGACCTTAATATCATCTGATTCCAACTCTCCTGTCCAACCTGGCCTCAAACACTGCATGTCATAGTCTTTCATGAAGGACCTCAACACACAGTCAATGGCCAAAGAAGACCAAGATCAAAGTACATTAAGCTAAAGAAAGACCCTGGAGAGACCAAAGGACATGTAATTTAATTAATTCTAATTTGCAGAAGTGCTATGTTTTACTAGTTAATTTGTATGTTGCTTACACATAACTTGTGCTCTAAGTGCTTGAACATATAAAAAGATGGAATTTGAGGGATTAACAAATTGTGCGAAGCAGCACATTATTTTTGAAAGTGTATAACAAACCATGGAATATTTTAATTTAAAAACCGTTATTGAAAATCTTGTGTGCAGCTGCTTAAGCTGTATTGTCAAACTGGACAAAAAGTGTTGGGTTTTTTTTTTTGGTTTTGTTTGTGTAAATCTAAGACAATTTAGGCAATGTTATTTGGATTGCAAGCACTCCAGATAGTAAGAAGGTTGCAAGTAAGAATAACAATCTGAGTTTATCTTCTGGTAAGTAGAAAGAAAAGTAATATTAAAACTTTTTGTGGATCACTCTTGCACCTTACATGAAGGTAAGCACTTCTCATTTCTGTACAAGTAAGCTCTATAATTAGTGTAATCCCCGTTTACACATAAGGAAGAAAAATAGATTTTTCTTGTTACTCCTCATCCAGAAGTTTCCAATTAAATAACCCTGAGTCAGATACCCCAAACAACACAAAATAATGCAATACACTCTAAATGCAATAGCCTCCTAAATAACAAGATCACTTGTATATTTTTGGTTTTAGGCACAGCTCAAAGTAAAGCTGGGCCTGGTCAGGATAGTCTGTAAATCGCACATACCCAAGAGAAGCTATAACCCCCCCCGTGCTGCAGACCTGTGTTTCCCTGTTTCCACTGTCTGTACTGGGAATGAGTCAGATGATGACTGAACTAATGTAAATCATGTCATATGTGATTTACCAGATGAGACAGACAGGTATTTATCTCCTGTTGCTTCGCCATCCTAATCTGGCTGTGTGGAAATCGTGCATTGTGCAGTTAGATTCCTCTACTAGCTTGATAAAGTGTGTAATCAATGATAGATTGTACTTATTTTGGCATTTGTCTTGTTATTCATGACAGGTAAAGATTAAATATGAAGTAAATCCTAATTCAGAGTACCTTTGATGGATGGTTGGCTTTCTTTTATTATTGCTCATAGTCCTTTAAACTACTTGTTGTTAAAGACTAAGATGGTAGAAGGAAATTGCCTTGGAAGATTTTTATGGCTCATTACCTTCCTATTTATTTTCCTAGCCTCCAGTGTCCTGGCCAAGATGTTAAAAATCTTTGTTTTTTTGAAAAAGATGCTAAAAACATAATTCTTACTAATTTCTTTGCAATCAGTTTTACAGTTTAACTGACCAGGACGCTGAAGGTCAGGGATACCAGTCACTTTTCAGAGTTATTTTTGGATAGAGAGACTAATAGTCAAGGCAGGCATGTCAAGTCTTTCACAAACATGGTGACTGTCTTTCAGGAAGCTATGCATTTGATTTTTGACACTTACATTAAATCAAAACCTGAAAAGGTAGAGACTCTGTTCTATCTAGGAAACCTGTTGGTGCTGGATTACTGCAATAAATACAGTGGTCTTTCATCCAAACAGCTTCTTTCACTGAAAAGGAAACACATAGATGCACATATTATACCTTTTTGGTTTCTTCTCTCCAATTATGCTAACAAGCTTCATGCTGAGAAAGGATTAAGGCTGGTGGACAATCGAAAACAATGCTTCTTTCTTGGTAAAAAGGTGTGAAAAGATATAGGCGCTAGTGCTGGAGTTATTAGGCATACCTGCAGGAGGCCATATGACTAAGTTAGTCCATGAGAGACTGAAGTATAGAACATGCTTAGTCACAATTCTAAGCTCTTCAATGACATCTTTAACACCTTTTGATTCGAAAGGAAAAGCCACAATGCAAATATTCCCCTGGCAGGTTCTGCTCAGTGTTTGCAGCTCAGCGGGGCAGCACGACACCTGGCTGAGTAAAATTCCCAGTGGGAGACCTACACTAGGCCTGCCAGCGGGGCACAGGCACCTGCAGGCGCTCAGAAAGCAAAGCTGAAGATTAAAGAGGCAGGAAGGTCCTACGGAATAAGCCCTCTACCAATTTCATTTGGTATTCTGCAGTAGGAGAGAATTAAAAGGTAGAATCAAAAGAAATGTTATGTAAGTACCTCTAATACTTTTTATTGACCTTATTATTGCTTCTTTGGAGAACTTCAAAGAATAGCCAAAGCAAGATGGTCAGGGCAAGGCAAAATTTCTTGTTCAATTGCATTACCAAGCAATTATAACTTATATTTTAAAATGCTTTGGCTTCCTTGGTATTTTTTTTTTTTTTAAGTCTTTCCTGAATATATTTTACTTTAATTTCAATCAGAAAGATTAGGAGATTGGATCAATTTTATTTCTTCTTTGTAGCTGGCTGTTTATTACCGCTCTTAAATTTATTCCTAACTTTGTACATGCAGTTCTTTTTGGAACACCATAATTATATCTTGCCTGCTTTCTGCCTATGTGCACTATTGATACTATCCTGTGAAACCCAGTGCTGTCCAACTGAACTAATCATAAAATACTAAGTAAACATCTCCCTGCATCAAGGTTATATATTAGGTTACATTCCACACAGACAATGTGAAATAAAAATATTGTAACTGAGAAATGGGTATCTAATACAAATGTTATTAATGTACCTCCCAAAGACTGCTCAGAGGCAAAGGTGACTGCAGGGGCGGAGGTAGATGGTTACAGGCTGCCTTCTATAACATCTGTGTAAATAGTGGAGAGGTGGCCCCCCTAAATTACAAGGGCTGCAGTTTCAAATATTAAACTACAAAAAAGTCTGTTACTGTACTAAAGAAATTGCCTCTAGTATCTTTTCTTTTTATTTCTTGGCTGCTGATACCAAGGAAAATACCAGAAGACCACCAAAGAAGAAAGGGGCAGGAAAAGGACATAGGCATAATGAATGCCAAGATTTAATTGACACGGTAGCAGCTCATGCTATCTGTTCTCTTTGTGCAGATGTAATCCTTTGCATGTTGATAACACAGTACTACATAGAACTGACCAGTATTCAAAAAAATAAAGTTTCTTCTTTAAAAAATATTCTTTTCCCCAAAAGCCAGTAATCCTGACTATTAAAGGTGTTGAGAAGAATGTTTAGAATCAGGTTTGATAGAGACATATAACTGTTAAAAATAGTCTTAAAAATTATTGTTGCTGTAGAGGCACCAGTAGTCTAGAGGAAGGATAGATAGATGGTTTAAAATGGGAAACTAGGCCATGGAAAAACTATGTTTTGTTCTGCCTTTTCCAGTTTTCCTGTTACTGTTTCCTGAAAGACTATTTTGTTGTAATTCTGCTATGCCTGATTTTTTCACCATCAACTTCAGCTTATGTTTGCAAACAGGTGTTGAGGGCCTCATATAAGAATGCAAATCTGAGTGTATGCTACAATTTATAAATTGCTTTAGAGTGTGTTTTAAGGATGTATGGAAGGAAAATGTAGTTGAATATAAATGCAGCCTGCTACTTATGCAGGAAGAAACCACCAGTTCTAAATTTCAGCATTTCCATTTTCTCTTCAGTGGATAGAAACATTGATACAGTGAGGCCTTATGACCAGTCCAAATACACAAATATCAGTAAATAGCAAAATTAGAGAAAATTTGAAGTTTTCTATTGCAAATAATCTCATGATCTTAATAACAGCTTCTAATTCATCTAGGTGAAACCTGTTTTTTGCAGCAGAATGGTTAATAAATTTGGGCAGAGCATGTGTAAGAAAACTGATTGGATCAGAACTCTCTTGCTGCCCACTAGGAGCATTGTGGCCTTATTTTAGAAGATCCCTTAAATGAAACAATTCCATGAGGTACATGAGGAATTTCTTAAAGGAAATTGTGAGGCTTAGTAATGATATAGAGAGATTTAACTCTTAATCATCACTGGGACTCAAGTCCACTGCAGGTGATTTACATCCATAAACACCACTTTGAATGCTTCCATCTCCCCCTCTTTGTGTTGGATCTTTTTTCTTTTTTTTTTTTTTTACATTTTCCTAAAAAGTATGTATTTCAGGGCAATCCAGGTTTAAGTTGCAGTCTAGACAGAAGCTTATATCTTCCAATTTCTGTTGGGGATGGGAGGAAAGGTACACAAGGACAGAAGTAAGTATGGTACAAAATTGCTAATACCACACTGATAAGTTAATTTACCTGGCTAGTGCAGGAGTTAAGTTGGCTTTTAACAATCAGAGATAGAAGGCAAAAAATCAGAAAGTCCACAAGCACATAGATATATTATGCACAGCATATGGTTCTTCTGTATAGAACTCTTATAAGTTGTATTGATGATGGTCTCCCTGTGACAGTGTCAAAGGAATAGTTTAAAAATAAAAACAAACAAAAAAACCCAAACCAAAGGAACTGCAGATGAGCAGAACAAACAAAAAAACCCCCAAACAACCAGATCATCCAGCACTCACCATATACAACTGTCCTCTTATTTCCTCAGGGGGGAAAAAAAGAAAAACTGACCAAAGAAAAACAAAACAAAAAACCCAACCCAAACACCCCAACACATTTTAGTGGTGCCTTATTACAATATTTGAAAGTTAGGTACAGAAAGATATAAAATTACACATGCAAGAATGCCAATACCGTGTACATATTTGATTTTGATTGCCAAGCTGGCGGAAGATTGGTCAGAATAGTATAACTGAATTTCAGTGCAACATTTTTTAAGTCCATATACAATGCAGGTATGGACTTAATGCTGTAGATGAGCCTCATTGCTTAGCAGTAGTGTCACAATTCTTTTCCTTCCACTGTTTGCTAGCTTTGATTTCAGTGAAGCTGCTGATGACTAACCATGATGCTTTCCAAATGAAGGTTTTTAAGAAAAACTCAGCAGGTATTCAGCTCAGCTGTAGCCATTCAAGGAAGGCAGAGTAAGGTATGAAATAAAATCCCCTTGTATTTAGGAAGCAGTCTAGCTACTGCGCTAATACATAAAAAAGTGGGTGGCTATTTGCAGGACGTTTCTATTGGAAAGATAATTGCTGTTGTAGGTGTAGGCTCAGTAGCTTGTGCTGACATGGGGTGAGGGACGGGAGCACCCTTTGCTTTGGTATCAAATGTGTGTGGAGGTGTGTAAGGTCATTCTCTGAGTGCTTTAACATGCAAGTATGGGCAAGACCAGGCAGTTGTGTGGGTGTCTAAAAAAAACCCTACAGCAGGTGCTGTGTTAAGGGGCTAGTATGTTCAACACCTCTGTAAAGCAGGCTGTTGACTGAACTGGTCTCTTGAGCTTGAACCAGTGTGGGGAACTGGCAGCCGGTTTCTGTTTCCATCTCAGAGGAGGGGGACTGGGGTGAACAGCACAAAAGTGCCCTGCTGCTATTGGATGCCTCTTCCTAACTACTTTCAAATATGTAGAGGATTTCTTCTTCCTCACACATGGAATAGTTGCTGAAATACTAGCACTGGATATGCTGCCTGCTTTGAGCTGAAGTTAAAGCAATATTTGTACAGCAGTATGCTGCTCTATTGACAAGAACACAAGCATACTTTTTATTGTATCAGCATTTACAACTTTCAAAATTTTTAATTGGAAATTAATGATGTATGGCTCTTCTAGTAACTACATGAATATTTGAACTGCTGCAACTTGCTTTAATAATTGTTCAGCCAATCATTAAAATTATCAAAGATCTTGTGCAAAGTCATATAAATGCTAAAAATTAAAAATTAATCAACTTGATTTACGTAACTAAAAGCTGCCATCTAATGGATATTTTTCAATAAGAAGACAGCAGTAATTATGCTGAAAAAATATTCGTTCTTGTAGTTTGAACGATTATAGCAATTTCCACCAGGGGATTTTGCAGTCAGGTTCCAGTTCTGGGCAACAGTGATTAATATAATGGTTATTAATGAGAATTCATTTTTGTACATCGAGGGGTGGTTGGGTGTCAGTGTTCAAAAGCAATGTGGTTAGCATATTAATTATAAAAGATAGCTTTGGACTGGTGACTAAGTAACTATATTGATTTTATTTTTTTTTTCCTCATTTTCTGTAATGTGAAAGGTCAATTACACTTATAGAAACAATGGAGCCTTCACAGCAGGGACTATCGTTTCGCTGTGCTGACATCTTTTTAACCACGTACAAAGTTCATTAAATGTGCAAAGGTAGTAATGTTAAAAGGAAAAAAGTGATTGGGTCAGAGGTCACAAACTGTGGCAAACTGACAGCCTCTTGTGGATTACGCCACAGGAGCTAAGTAATAGTGAGAATTGCTTTCCGGTTGCCCACTGGGACTGAGGGGAATGAAGTCATAAGCAGCTAATACTATTGGGTTAATTAAAAGGAATATTGACAGCAGCTTTGTTTGTTTTGTGCCAAATTGGATGCTGTTAACCAAGTATTTTATTGGTTACATAATATTAGCGAATTTTTGTCTTGAATAACAAATTGCCAAATTTTAACATCTACAGTGTCCAGTAAAAATGTATTGAACCAAACATGTCTAACACTTGTACAGTCTATTTCACTGTCTCCCTTTGCATTACATGTTGTCAGGTGAAACCCATTCAAGTAATTTTCCTTTCCATTGAAGTCTGCTTTCCCAGGTGTTAATGTCCAGGTCTTCTCACAGGAAGGTAACTAGCAGCTAAACCTCTTCTCTTCATGAGGTAATGTGGCTTACTAAATATAACTGGAGTGTCTGCTGTCCTGTTCATTTGCTCAAGCATTTATAAAGCTTTTAACTGTTTTAGCTAGTCTCGTTCAAAGCATGCTAGGCAAACCAAAAATCCCATCTTTAAGGACAAGATGTATCATAATTTAGGACTTGAGTTGATTTGTATTATTCTAGTGTTTGTAGAACAGCTGAGTAAAGCATTCATTATTATCCTTGTGAAATTAATAACTTTAAGAGCACATCTGTGAAGATTTCAGAATTGATTGCCTTGCTGCATAAAAATTACAGATATTTGTACTATATATTCAAGAAAATAACACACATTTTTATAAGTTTTCAAAGTGTTTTTCTTCACTGGAATGCTGAATATGCTAGATGTGACTAATTTGCTTGTAGTCTTCATCTCAAAACATCAGGGTTTTTACTTTTCTATGCTAAAAAGAACAAACTTGATGTGAAGTCTCCATGCAGCAATATGCGTCTGATTGCTTCGAGTTTTGTGTGATCATTCTTTGATTTCAAAATGAGCTCAGAGCTGGCAGTGCAGTGAAGATGTACAGGTAGACTTCAAAGCTGACTTTCTTCTTCCGTTTTCTGTTCTGACACTACTGTCCCTTTGGTTTGTTTTGCAGAAGCCTACAGTAATACATCATTATCTGACAATGTTGGCAAAAAATGGAAGCAGAAATATAATTACTCTCTTCTCCTTTCATATCTCGATTGAAAAACAGTGAAGATAATGTCTTGCATATACAAGAGAGGAGCATTATCAACTGTATTTAAGAAAACTGTAAAAGGATGTACTATTATGTTACAACCAGATTGTTACGAAATAGTAATTTCTGCCTTTTAAAAACTGATCCTATTGCAAATCAAGAGGAGTGCTTGGAATGGTAGGAGACTCAAAAGGAATGGCACATCCAAAGATTATTAGAGTTGTCCTGTTTATATCTTAAGGGTT
Source organism: Psittacus erithacus (assembly GCA_009867235.2). NCBI lineage: Eukaryota > Metazoa > Chordata > Aves > Psittaciformes > Psittacidae > Psittacus > Psittacus erithacus. The sequence goes on along the minus strand of WYDI02025521.1, from coordinate 7,317 downwards.
CGGTGACTTACACTGAGAAAAGGACAAATTTGACATCTGACAGAAACTAGCCTTCAGATAAACAAAATGATCTTTCCTTCTTGCACTACTCCAATAAAATAGGTATACAGCTGCAGACAGCTTGTTTGGTAGTTACACAGTTGTGAGGGTGTGCACTCTGCACACAGTTTCAGTTCGTTAATAAGTCACCTCATTTCTTGCAGTGACTCTTGTCCAGTACCTTTTTTTTGACAATGTATGGATTAAAATATACCCTTCATTTTGGCCTATAATCATTGTCTTGTAAGATTTTGTCCATTCAAAGCATTCAGGAATGTCTTGTAACAAGTTTTGTGCCATATGTCATGTTAGGAAGATAAACTTCTTGTCTTGGAGCAAGTGTCTAAGCTCCTCAGAGTTGTTAAGGCTGGTTGCACAACAGCCCTGTCAGATACAGGAGCTTGGGGCAGAGTCTTCCCACCATTTCACAGCTGTATAGTACAGTACAACAGGTATTTCAAGGCAAGGTTTTCATGTCCCAGCTTAGCATCCCAATTGCAAATTTATCTGCTTTTTTCTAAGAACTGGGTGTTATGTTGGTTGGGGTAGGGTCCAACAACAAATAAAACTTCTTTCTTCTATAAAAGCTGAATAGTAATTGTTTAGTGGAAAGCTCAGCAGACATAAAGAAGGTGAGATGGCAAAGCAGCTTCTGCTCACATATACTGAGTCTCTGAGGTAAAGAAATATATTCATGTTCAGTGGAAAAGCACTGTGCTCTAGAGAGAGATAACTTGGCACTTACATTCACATCTTTCACAGTTCTCATCTGCATGTGCTAACTTTTGACACCACTGTCTGTGCGTGAAGGGTACTGATGGCCAGAGTAATACACAGTTGCTGTCCTCATATTGTAAGGCTGGTACCTGAAACATCTATAACCCTTCTAATGAAATAGCTCCATGAGTTTGCACTCCAAGCTTACGTGATCTAATTTGAAGGCAAGTAAGTGGGTTATATCTAGTACCTACACATGAGCCCTCATCATTAGTGTGCCTGTTATCCAGTGTTGTGTAGCATATCTGCAGGGGTGCAATCTTGCCTCCGGGTGTCCCTGATATTTGTGGTTACTGATTAGTTGCTGCCACTGGCTCTTCCTGATAAATTCCACATGTGGAGGCTAAGGCCTGCAGTAGTCTGATGTTGTGATGCACTGAAAGTGTGTAATGAGTAGCTTCATCAGGAGAACTAATTTTTGTTTTCCATAGCTACTTTTTAAAGTTGTATGTTTGACTTGTTGACTGAGATTTATGTACAAAAGCGCCATTGCCCAAACTCCACCTGCAGCATGGATTATACTTCCAAGCTGCTGCTACTGCTGCTTACAAAGCATTCTTTTGTCTCTACAGTAAATTTACACCTGAATACCAAGTTTGCTGAAAAAGCAATGGGGTGCAAAGGATTATAAAACTAATCAGATTAATTAATCTCCCTTTGTACTGATCACAAATGAAATATATTCTGATAGTGGTAAATTTTTATTCTAAAGTGATCAAAAGGTTTTGCCCTAATGCATGTTAGTTCATTTAAAAACAAAACAAAATCCCAAAACAAAACAGTGTGGACCTGTGAGCTCCACTGCACCCTAGCACCCTGTGTGTCTGCAATGCATTGGGTGTAAGCTAGCTCCAAACCATGAGCTGTAACTGCCTGACAGATGCCCCAGTGTACCAGTGCATCACTAGTGCTTCCAGACAAGCACTGGCTCATACATTGCATCCTGAGCTACAGACATTTCCATGGTGGCTCTTCAGCCAAGTGTTGAAATAGTTCATGTTCAGTTAAGTCTGATAAATGCCTAATGTCTGTCAGGGAGACCACTTTGACATCCCACGACAGCCTGCCTTTCAAACAGCCTGAGATTTATAGCCGTCAGCAGATATGTTGATTCTGGGAGGGAATGTAGAACTCTTCTGTATCAGCCACTTTACCCTGTCATGTTTCTGAAGCTTCTTGCAAACAGACTCTTTCACTTGTCTTTTGATCATGTAAGCCGAAGTAATTGCTTAATTTTTCTGGAGATTCTCTGTTCTAGATCTCAAAGATTCCCCCTCTTCCCTCTCTCCCCCCTCCCCCCCCATTTTAAAGAGTATTTATGGAGAAAGTCCCTCTTAAGCAGAAAGCTCTGTCACTAAGATTACAGCTCAGCTGTAAGGTGCATAAGCTAGAGAGTTAAAAACAAACAAAAAAAAGAATCTGCTGTTTCAGACATGATTACTTCTCCATGCACCTTTCTGTTGTCCTTCAGGCTGATGTCACAGTTTTTCCACCTACAAATAACTACCTTATTTCAGTGTTAAGGGGGTCCACAAGACAGCTGGAGAGAGAGAATTTTTACAAGCGCATGTAAGGGTAAGACAAGGGTTAATGGCTTTAAACTGACAGAAGGGGAGATTTAGATTATACTAGGAAGAAGCTCTTTACTGTGAGGGTGATGAGGCCCTGGAACAGGCTGCCCAGAGAAGCTGTGGCTGTCCCATCCCTGGAAGTGTTCAAGACCAGGTTGGATGGGGGTTGGAGCAACTTGGTCTAATGTGAGGTGTCCCTCCCCATGGCAGGGGGTTGGAACTAGATGATCTTTAATGATTCCAACCCAAACCATTCTATGATTCTATGAAATGAAGAAATTACACAGACTACCTCCCAACTCTATTATGATGTGATGAGCTTGAGGAGAAAATTTATTTATTTATTTGGGAGGAATATGACATCCCAGCAGAACTTCATGGCTGGCTGTTACTTTTTCATGAAAGGATAATGGTGTAAAATGAAAAGGGAAAAATTTGGTAAATATTTGTTTTTTAAACTTCTGTTTTAGAGATGCTGCCTTAGTGCAGAAATAGCTTTTCATCACATCTTTCTAATTGAAACAGTGGAGACTGGTTCTATTAAATTGAAGCCTTATGGTCCCAGGCCTCTCCATCTTCTTCATAAAGTTGTTCAGTGACAACTCTTAATTTGCTATTCAGTTACGCCTAGTAGGTTGTGCTACTTTTGAACCAGATCCTCAGATCTGTTTTCATTTCTTAATTGTCCAAAAGACAATGAACCAAATTGTGGTATTTTCTTGAAAGGAAAACTGTCTGGTTGTCATCACGCTCTGGGGGAGAGGAGGGGAAAGGTCGTGTTACTCATGTATGTTCTGATTGTATTCTTCTCTATTCATCTAAAAAAAAAAATTGTGAGCCATCTGCAATTGTGAAACAAAGTTGTATTCTCTGTAACCTGAGAGAAAATGACCTGCTGGGTATCTATTTTCAGGTTCACTCTGCTAGTCTGTACCACTGTTCATGAAAAGAGAGTGGTAAAAGTTGCAAATTCCAAAAGTAAAAAAAATGCATACAGTGGTAACCAAAAATTGATGGAAGCATATGTTTTCCCCTTGTTTACCTTTATGAAAGATAATACCAGAAAACATGGATTTTTGAGATTCTGTAATTCTAAAATGCCACATTTAAAACATAAAAAGCTAAAATTTAATTTTCAGACTTAAATAGAAATGTAAAACACTTTTAATTACTTCCAGATACTTAGGTCTACATACAGATGCAACCTACTGGGCCATTTCTCTTGACTCAGTATCCTGACTCTGATCAAGGCTGGTATTTAAAAGTAATCTCTAAGTTATGGAGTGAACTGTCCACAGGGACAGTTTTTCTCTAACCCTCATTATTTAGAGTTGGCTTATATTCCACAGCATGATGTTAAGCAACTAAGATATATCAGCAGTGGTGGGAACATCTCAGTTCTAAAAATCAAATTATTTATGTTTTTCGAAACTTATAAATCAATGTGCATTTCTTAAATGGAAAAACCATGAAAATCTGGAACAAGTTTCTTTCAAATGTATATAGTACTGTGGTGTAACAATTCTGTAGGAAACAAACTCACTCTTATTAAAGTCAGGCTTCATCTAATAGCTTCCACATACTTCAGGGTGAAAAAAAGTTGTATACAAATGTCCTCAGTCTTTTGGAAAGGCTGTGACCTGCTTGATATTTAAAAGTCCACAGGAGTATATAGGAATGAACACAGCAGTTGTTCCCTCATAGTATGTTATTACAAAGAGAACTGGGGGTCAAATTGCATGAATGATAAATGGAAGGTGCTTGAAATGAGTTGGTTCTTTTTTGAACATTATACATTGACCTTGGCAGTTTTGACAATTACATCCATCATTTCTAAGAATCCATTCCAGAACACCCGTTTGTTCTCTAATGTGGCCAAGTAAACAGGATTTGTGAATACACGAATCAAAGATTGATCTCCTGTGCCTATACACTGATTAACAGTTGGTTTTCTGGTGCAACTTTTTCATTCTTTGAATTATGTGAAGATCATAATTCACCATGGCACACCTGTAGACAAGCATGTTGGAATGCTTTAATCTTCATTCATGAGGTCTTGGTAGGATCAATAGTTGGCTTCCAAGTTTGATAAGCAAAATGGAATAAAACCATTAAAAAGCACATTGTACACAGCAAAAATGGTGTTTCACTGCCTTAGTGTTTTCCCTAACAACAGAACTTGCTGAAGACAAAGACGGGACAAACCAGACTGGGAAAACAGTTTTCAGGCACTCAAAAAGTAAAAAGAAATGTTTCTGCTTGGAATTTACAGCTAATGCATCTCAGACTGACCATGTAAACAGGCCTTGTAATCCTAAGACAGGTAACAAAGCATACTTATAACAGCAATGTTTAATGGAGAGGTATTCTTGAGTAATACTTCTTGATCAAAACATTTCTATTAGTCTGGAAGGTGTTAAGAAGAATCAAAGTTGGCATGCAACTTAGCAGTACAATAGTACATGTAGAATCTGTGCAGAGTTGTCATATGCTTTCCAGTATATTTCTACATATTCTATAACAAAAGACATGGAAAACAATGCAAAGCTGCACTGGAGAGATGAAGTTTGAGATGACTGAAAACCTGCACAGAGTAAATGGATGCAAATTGAGTCTGAAGTCCCAGTGTGAAGACACCCAAAACTGTGTCTCCTTGGAAGGGATCTAAGCAGGGACCATCCAAGCATGTTTAGAGGTTGGACTTGATGTTCTTAAAGGTATTTTCCAACCTAGCTGATTCTATGAATCTATGGTAATTCTGTTATAAAGGCAAAATCTGAGTTAATAGAATTAATGTAAGGGCATCAGCTATGGAGGCAACCCTAAAGTAGAGCTTTATCTCACTTTCATTTAGTCATTCTCAGAAGACATAGAAAAAGTGAAACTAATGGGAGCTGTAAGAGATAAGTAGGTGGCTGGTGTGAAAGGGTGCAAGCTTTGTGGAAGTGGGCATAGCGTGAGAAGTGGACACAGGGAAAATATAATATTCTATCTCTAGCTATGATAAGAAGTTTTAATAACGTGTACTCTGACAGGTAATTGCGCAATAGTTTGGGGGTTTTTTTGGTACAAAATTACTCGGAATATATTGGTGAAATTGCACAGAATCTCAACTCTGAAAAAACTCACTGATTTTTAGTTTTACCTACTAGTTTTTATGCTGCTTTTGGTAAGATAACTTACACTTAGGTAAAACAGTGAGTATGTGAATAAACCAGGCTTAAAATGCATACTGAAAATGGTCTGGTTTGGGATACAAACTGTGGAAAGCATGTGAAGCACTATATCAATAAAGGACCTTTTGCCCACTAACATCTTGCGCTGATCTAGGTTAATTTTTGTTTTTTTTTGTTAAGCAGGTTTTTTTAACAATGTAACTTTTATTTTGGAGATGGAAGGTACATTTAAAAAGTTATTTAACTAAAATGAGGAGTTTTAAAGGACTCACTTTAACATAAAACAGATTCAAGTGGGATAAATTAAAACATGCACAGACTTGGCCTAAGTAAGGCCATCCTGAGCTGTCTATTCCATGTTCCTGGAATGAACACAGAATTCCATGAGATCTTGAAGCTGAGTGACTCCTGATGAACTACTCATATCAGCTTCAGGGAGTGGTGTTGCCAACCTTCATTCTCTCTCTCTCCCTCCCATTCTTTTTTTTATGGCTGTGAGAATGTCATGCCTCATAAGAGAATGTGATATTTCAAATTGTGTCACTTTTTAGCCTATGCAATCTCCTTAAGAGAAGCATAGCATTTCTTTGCCTACAATTTATACTGCCTAATACAAATACTACTTTTAATATAGGTTGTTCTCCTAGTTTTGGCTCCCAATCTACCCTTGAGTATTCTGATGCTCTTCTATTTTTAAAGTTGTATGATGTGCCTTTAAAAAAACCTGCACAAAAGCCATCCACTATAACTAGGTCTGTTATTAATTTCACATATTACATTATAAGAAATGACAATCTACTACATTTATGGTAAATGTCAGTATGGTAAATGTACCTTTGTAACCTGGTAACCCTAACTGCCCATCAGTTTGGTGTTACAGTATACCATTATGAGAGAAGGGTGGAATTAAGTTATACTTCAATGAAGGCTGCACTATATTGCTGCTTTTTCACAGTCTGTTTTGAAGCATTGCCATTCATTTAACTCTTTATTAAAACTTCAGATATTGTTATATATGGCTCAGGTTTGCTGAGAGAAACATTATATTCTAGCATATGAGTTATTTCAAATATTACTAAAGAATTAACTTCCCGTGAAGCATGGGTTTTCCATAGTCTGACAGAACTATGTTTCCTTACAGTGGGTACCCTTTTATTTTGCCCTAAAATGCTTCAAAACCTCAAACCCTTCTTATGTGACGTGAATCCTAGTTTAAATCAATAGGATCTGACAGAGTCTATACTTACCAAGATTTTTATTGTGTCTCATGATATACCACTGGAGAGAAACAACTTATATATCTAACGCTTGGTCTCCGTAACCTCAAGTTATCAGTGGATGCACAGAAATATATATATTTTTCTTTTATGCATGTTCTACAAAGAGATGTTGAGCTATCATGCCCTCGAATTCTTCTTTTGGGAAGTAAGTAGTGAAATGTTAGATCAGGAATGTTTCAACATTGCTGCCTATATGTAAACCAGCTCACACTGCATGCCTCTGCAATTCACATGATATGTTTGGTGAGTCACAGTGTTCCATACAACTTCACTGAATAAAGCTTTCAGTTTTATATTGCTTTGGGGCAACTTGAAGGATGAAGCATGTAAGAAGAGTGGATTTCTACAAAAAAATCTCTCTCGTTTCTAGCTCTTGAAGAATAGCACTAGAAAAGCATAAAAATGTTTTAAGGCCTTTTTTTTTTTGGGGGGGGGGTGGGGGGGGGGAGGAGCAGGGGAAGGGGCGGAATAAGG